>JAQGAA010003605.1:0-10636 GCA_034696425.1 Isotoma viridis
GTAATCATATTAAATTGAAATTTTTGTTCGTTGCATTCAAGGCAAACAATTCTCAGAAGACTGTTGAACATTATAAGTTTCTTTATTTTTTGTACAAAAGTATATGTATATTCCCTATAGTTTTGCAGTACAAATATAAAATGGACTGAATTGTGTAAGGAAAAAATATTCCGAAAAACAGCTAGGTTCATTATTGAAATATTTTTAATGGATTTCAATCACATTACCGATTCCAGTGTACCTAAATCTCATGAGAATATATTTGTTTATGAATATATAAACCATTCCTCTCTCATGCATTTGTCCTTGGTATAAGTTGTGAAAGCACATGAATACTTCATAAGCTTGGGTTATGAATGACATGATCTATAGCTAAACGCATCCAATACAAGAAAGAAAAAGCAATTATTTACTAGCACAGAAATTTTGATGAGATTCCTAGCGTTCCTCCCTTCTTTTCCTAAAGTATGAGGTGAATTTAATGACAAAAGCTTATAATGGATTAATGCCCACCAATCTGATTCAATACCTCAATCAATAACCACTAGAAATTAAATTGACAATATGACCCAAACCTTTCTGTGATTTAGTGTGTCTATCTCATCCACACATAACGTGGCTTTTTACATTTACCAAAGTAATAAGGGTTGAAGGAGTATGGTACATAAGGTTTTATTTAAGTTTGTTACTTTCCCCAAAATAAAACATGTCACTTCGTATCATTTCCAGTTTGTTGAAGAAGATAAAGTACAATAAGTAAAATGGTAAATGGCAATGGAGTGCTAGTTTAGAGATATTTTTAAATTAGTTTTGACGTATATTTTCCTATAATAAATAAAAGTATTAAGGTTGCATTTATATATATCACATATTATGCTATACTGCACACCTTAAACATAAAATGTACAGGAACACTTGGGGAAAGGGAATAGGGGAAATAAGTCTACTTTTTTCTTAGAACAAATTCATCAGCTGTCAGAAGAAAGAGTGTAGGAAACAAATAGGCTTACCTTCTTAAATGTAATGGTGATGGTCCAAGATAGGAAAAAAATGAGGAAAAACTCTATAAGATAATGCATAACTTAAGAAGGGGTTGCGTTTTTATAAAAAGAAAGTGAGAGATAGAGAGACAGTTACAATCAATGAGCTTAAAGCTTAATGAGTTTCTGCACCTGCCGTGTGAAATGTCTGGAAAGGTTGGTGTAGTACCAAGTAGAAACCCATACGAGTAATGCCATGGCACAGGATGGGAAAATACTTGCAAAAAGGTGCCAATAACACGAACAAAGACTCTATATAGTGTTTAGCTAGTAATAATCTTATAAGTTTCACACAGTTGTGTCGGAGATCGACCAAAAGGGAAATTGAGATGGAATGTATTCCGCATTCTTGTCATGTGTGATATACTTTGTAAAATTGTAAAAAGACAGTGACACATTTTGACAAGTATGGTATAGAGATGGATAGACATATAGGTTTAGAATCTTGTTTTAAGTTGCAAAATTGGTAGAGATACTGGTGGAACATGAATGGAGGCATTTTGTATAAAAACACTTTCTCAGCATTGCTTACTACACCTGCACAAAGGAAAAAATATTATAAATGATGGAATATTTTGCATCGTTTCTAGCTAATGCTTATATTCATTCTTATGCTTGAGAAGGAGAATTCCAATTTTTCAGGGCTTAGTCACTCGTCGGGGTGCTTTTTATTAGGATTTATGAACACTTGGTTGCAAATTTCTCTCATAATTTTTCCTCTTCTTATTCTTAAAGATTGTGTATAGACAGGATATAATATTTTTGTATGAGAAAAGAGAAACCAGAGTAAGAGAGCAGTCTCATTTGAACTCAGGGATGCATGTCATGCTTTCATTTTACATTGTGACGATGGGGACATGTTTGCTTGGAAGAAAATGGAACAAAAGGCTACCTATTTGTAAAAAAATCGGTGATGATAGGAGATGGTGAAAGTTTACATGGAGAGATATGATATGATATGATATCAGTGGCATCCCAGGGCATCATTTGGAACGTTGGGTTGGGGGAAAAAAGTAAAGGAAAAGGATCCAGAGGATGAAGGCTTTCGTATTTCTTGTGTCAGAGAAGAGAATTGATACCATAGTCTTAAGGTTGGCCAAATGTGCTCTTTCTTTTCTAAGCAATCTACAGGTTTCTCTTCATTTTGGTCGCCAGGGTCTATATAGGTTTGAATATGTTACAATATTATCCCATACTACTTCTCAGTAATAGTCTAGCTAACTTTTAGAAGTGAAAATATGGCATGGTCTAACCACAAATATGTTATAAGTCCTTATGGTTTGTATATGGAATATAATAATACGAACAGAAGTAAATGACGATACTGGTGGTGTGGTTTGGATGATCTGTCTATGTATTAAGTTTAGTAATATTAGTAATAGGCGCATTTGATAGTAGTGGTGGTGGTAAGAGAATGTGAGAACTTGCCTTGTATTATACTTTGCGTGCGTGTATTTGTTTAACTTGAGAGGAAGGAGCTAGTGGCTGTGTTCAGCTCTAGTTGCATAGGGTTGGTTGGTGTTACTTCATTGTAAAAGGCAATGGCAATAAGAGATGAAGAGACCAAGAGAAAGGGAAAACTTTCACTCGGTCGATATCATTATCACTATCACTCTCAATATGGTTAACTTAGCCCTCGTGTGCTAAAAGTATTTTGGTTGTATGTGTATATAGTGTATCGTGTATGACTTACCTATGTACTTACTTTTGTAGTACGGTTTAGACATTGCATTAGGCAATACTTCTAGAGAAGATAGACAGAAATCAACTATACTACCGTGTAGACTGACTGATCTGTCTTTACTTATCTGTAGATTCACACTACAGACTTTTCTATGCTTTATCTTGTATCTGTGTATTAACTTTTTTTTCGGAATAAAGTAACGTCACCAGAATTCAACTCTATGTTTGCAAAAATAGTTGATGGCTTTATAAGGTGCCGTTGGGATTCGCCAAAGCCAATCCTCTTCACCTTCGAAATAATGCCAGAGTAAGTAAAAGTAGAAATTTTAGCTCATCCATGTCACACTTTCCTGGATTATGTACTTGTACTTTAGGTATTTTATGGGTGGGAAGAACCTTGTCTTTGTACTATAAAGACAGGAACAATAAAATAATATTAAAAGGAACTTACCAAAACGTAGCAAATATTTAGCAACGAGGATAGACGGATGAAGTCATGATCAAAATTGGTTAAAAGGAAACCACTAGAGTATGCAGTTTTATAGCCTGTGATAATAGTTTAGTATCAAATCATTAAGGTTAGATTTGGTGTTTTTTGGTTGACCATGTCCATGCTAAAAAGCAAAGTAAGGGGAAATACTTAGGTAAATTGGAGATTAAGCTAAGTCTAAAGATTAGTATGAGTCCATTCACTCAGTATATTGGTATAATATAAATTCAGCAGGTTTGGAGTCGGAGTTTCGTTCTCATCCTTACTTATGCCACTAGAAAAACTTATTAGATAATCCTTAGGATAGGTATAATCTGTTTTATGCTTTAGCCTTCAGTCCGACATAGTGCTGGACATGATAAGTTTATTCCAGTCCTTGAAATCAAAACCTTGAAAATGGAGAAGGAATCCTTTCTACTTCAAATTAAGCGTTTGCTCTATTCTCACTCACTCTATTAAAAGCCATTTGGTGGACTAATTTACCAAAGGTGATTATGTCTAACCCTTCAAGAGATAATAAATGAGTCACTAATGATTTATTACTTTTGGTCATTCAATGAATGACTAGATATCAGTATCTTTTGCTGTGTAAGGAAAACATCTAGTTTAGGGGAATTAATAATGTTAATCAGAAACAACGTCAAAAGGCTAGATTGCATGTAGCAGCTTTGAAGGCTCTCTCTCTCTATCAATATATTATCAATGACATTAATAGATGAATGTAGTCAGAATCGGTTTGGATTTATCTCTTACTAAGTTAGATATTAATACATCCTACACTTGGATTATACAAAAAGCTACATGATGAATAAGCCATTGCTCTTTATTCTTTTTTTCGTAGTCAGTCCTAGAATCCTGCTAGACATTAGTAGTAGAAAGCACAACAATGCAAGAATGAATTTGCACATCAGACACAATTTATACAAGGTGCTTTCACTTGTATCCCGCTGACCTACTCGACTCCAATTCCACCATCTGCTTTCACTTACGTGCTTTCTCCTTAAGTATTCCTACTTGGTTTTTGCACTCGTATGACTCGTGTATGTTATGTTCACATTGCAATAATTTAGACACACAATGATAAAAAACTCTCTTGTGTGTCTTTTCACTTGAAATGAAAAAGAAAAAGTAAGGAAGCCCTCCTTCCGTCTTGCATGTGGTTATCGACTAGACTATTTTTATTCACCTCTCTCAGGGAAAAAAAAGAGTCAATAATATAAGCAGTTAGCTGAGCCAAAGTCATCACCCATACTTGCACTATGTGTTGTTACAACCTAACCACCATCACCAATGCTAACAGCCATTAGTAGCTACCACTACACTACTATTACTGCACACTACCTAAACTACAATCATCATCATCATCATGAATAACATTACTTGCATCACTTGCATGCTTTCGAGTGCCACTAGAATAACTAGAGTTATTTTACTTATTGTAACCAATTCCAGCCTCAATTTCCGAATTCTTTTACACGCTTGTAGAATATGTATACATTTTTGTATCGTTTATTATAATATGAGGACTTATAGCAGTATATTGATACTGATATTCGATGTTGATGATGTGACAAAAAGAAAGTCTTACAGGAAAAGGAAACGAAAAAAGACCACTTTTCCCTTTCTTGATGGAAGCAATAGTAATGCTTTCTTTTGCTCTCTTTCTCCATAATCTGTTGCTCCACCCGCACTTGAGATCGCAAATAAGTCTTCAGAAGCAGAGAAGTGTACCAGAGTCAGTTCCAGACATTGCTTCAAGGCTTCTTCTCATCATACATACCAGCAGGACTATTTATCAGGGCTAGACCAGTCCAAACCAGTACAAGTACTAGTTCTTTTGTATGTACAAAGATCACCATCTTTGACTCTTCACACACACATCCATCCATCCAGCATCACATCATCACTTACTTTTTGCTTTCTTCCTTTACTTTTCACTTTCTTACCCTGAGAGATTTCTCTACTTGGTAAATATCTTGGTAAAAGTACAAAATGAACGGAACATACACAACTACTGTCTGCCTAGTCCCCTCTGGTTGTGTGTACTTGTGCGGGTGAAAGCTAAGGGAAAACAAGTTCTTTCACTAGCTCAAGTTAGGAAGAAGAAGAACCTTTGTAAAGAAAAAGCAGAAGAGTCTTGGAGAGCTAGAAAGTAGAAGAGTTTGAACTAAGTCATGCCAAGGGAGACTTATTTTTCCTTAGTTGTGTGAAAAGTGTGTTTAGTTTAGTATGTAGTAGCAGTGGAAGTACAGAGAGAGAGCAAAATTTAGAGAATTTTGTGTGTACAATATGACTCAAGAGCAAACAGGAGGTTCTTCTAGTGAAAGTCTAGAATCGTAGATTGTGGATTCTTGTTCAATATAATATTTAGAGGTCTTTTGTATGGAAAGAAGTTAAAGGATGAATTCATACGTATAAGGTATTTTACCGTGATAACTGAGTTGGTAGACTTTTTAGGTAGACATACACACACACTCTACTTCACTCACACATACATTTAATACATGGGGGACACATGAGTTACATATTGCTAAAGTGCCTACCTGTGGTGCTGGCTGCTTATATAGTTTTGTACCTTGTATTGTATAAAAGGTTCATGATTTAGGTATAATAGTATATGTATGTCAAGAAAGACGAGTTGGAAGTTCCAACTTGGAACTGAAAGGCATTTCTCAGAAATCATGGGCAATAAGCTTGTTAATTGAAAGTTAGTTTTCTGTCTTTATTGGCTTCGAGCTAAACTCGAAGTATTTATAGGACATGGAATTCTACGTAAATTTTAAGCAAGGCATTCTACGAAGTAGAACGCTAGTACTATATCAGCTTTATGAAAAACTTATTTTTGAATAAATTCCATTATAATTAAAAAACTATTCAAATCTCCATTCGATGCTATTTTTAAAAACACAACCCCCTAAGCGAAATACTCCTACGAGATTTATAAGCACTGCTCAGGTAAAAGTAACTATTAACTAATGCATAATGATGAACCTCGGGATGTGAAGAGAAAGCAAGACCTTTCTAGGAAATATTTAACCCTTACTACACACTTGAATTGATGCAGCAGCTCACTTATCAGTGTACCTATTAATATTGTATTTTTCCATTTCAATCTCACCTTTAACCGGGGGCAGTGGGAATAATATCAACTTTAGTAACGCAGTACTATAACTTTTATAGAGTACAATGTGCGTCAGAATTTGTTAAAGACTGCAATAAAATAAAACTACAGGATCTCATATATACCACAATGGTACATGGTATATACATGCAAGGTTAGCATTTTCTATAGAGTTACTAATAAAGTGGAAATGAAATGAAAATGTAAACAAACGTACACTTTCTGCTACTGTCTCTTTGAATTGAATGAAATATTGTCCTTTAGTAGGCTACTGGGGGAAACTAATTTAATAAGTTTCTGTTTTCTACTTTAGACATAATTGGGAAAAGTTTATATAGTATGCCTACTTAAATATATTTAACACTCATTATTCAGATACACGGTTGTTTTATAAAAGGGAAAGTGTAGGTGTAATAGTAGTTGTTTATGGAAGTAAAATGATGTCCATACGGGTCATGTTCTAAGAAATAAGATAGCTTTTCTTTGAGTTAAAAGCGTGAGTATAATGAATGATAATAGCATGGCAATGATGTTATTGTTCTTGTTATTGTATCATCGTTTATATGTATAACTTTATTTTGTTTTATCTTTTGCAAAAACAACTTCACATACTTGAACTAGTCTGATGCCCCCGTTTTATTCAAAAGTTTATTTTAACTGAGTCAGGTATGGTTGGTGGTTCAGGATGCATGAAAAGTGTGTTGGGATTAGGTATGTCCCTTGCCAAATAAACTACACGAGGTCAAGAGTTTGTTAAAGCTTTGGCCTTAGAGTTTCTATATGGACAAATGAATATGACAGTATTTTGTATTTTCTTTGGCTACTGTATATATAAAATGCTACGAGAAGAGAGCAAAGGTACCTTTAATATAAAATCGACTATGAAATATGTATACAGTCTCTTAGGTAAACTTTATATAATCAATTGAATTTCAACTTCTCTTACTTAAGGCAGAATTGAATTGAATTCTAGAAATTTTGCAATTCGAAGCTCCTTCAGTTGTACTATGAATGCTATGTATAATGGAAAGGTTAAAGCTACCAGTATTATGCTATACCTACTGCTACTGTGTACAGGTACAAGGTAGGTATGGCTTTTTCAGATTAATAGGGGTTTTCTTATTTTGTTGAAGATTTCTCTCTTCAGGTATTTGGTAGAATTTCACTCAAGGAGAAGGTTAGACTTTGCATTTATACATTTATAGAATCAATTTGAGATTACTTGATAACTTGAAAGGAAATGGAAGTTGGTTTCTAAGCTTTAAATAGGGACTGGGGAAATAAGTGAACCGAATGAACCAAAGCTAAAAGGGCTTATTTAGATGGAAGAAAATGTGTAAGCAAGGAAAATTTCATTTTAGGAAACGTCCGCATTATAGTACTTATTTATTTTATTTTATTTTATTGAATTTTTGCTGAAAATTTTCTGCAGAATTGCAAATATAGAAAAATCAAATGAATGCTATTCAATAACCATTATAATATTTTTTGTTCAGAAATATTTATCTTCGAAAAAATTAAAGTATAACAGGCAGAAATTGTAAATTGATGGATACAATTCTTAAAATCTTCATTGCAACGATTTTTCGTTTTTTTCAAAATGACTTTTCCCCTTTCAGTTTAACTTTTTTATTAGATTTTTTAGTTTGATGTTTGTTTTTTTAAACTTTAAATTGAATCAAAATATATCGATAATGCATTGAAAATATTCAATCTAGACTTCATTTTGCTGAATAATTTTTCCTTTATAAGTCAAATCCTATCTCTTATATCCTTTATAGTGATATTCAACCCAAAAAATCAAATCGTGGCAAGTCTCCCGTACGTCGAAAATCAGATACGGCATAATCTTCAGGGTCGGTCTATACTATACAATACCAAAATTTACATATTCAATTTCACTGAAAAAATAAATAAAAGAAAACTCATTAAAAGGGATTTCCAGTACCTAAAAGAAATTAAAAACAAAGTTCATCAAAGGAAAAAAGCAATCCCCTTTAGCACAAGCACGTATATAATAAAACAATTTAATTTAACTACTCAAAAAAAGAAAAGATTAAGTTTACACAGCACAATTCTAAGGGTAAAATTACTCACTTATTTCACTTAAAATAGAATCCAAAGGTTAAATGGTAAACCTTAATTAAATTTTAGGGACCTGATTCTAAACGAAGTTGAGAATTGCGTTGATGATGTTACAAAGTACCTAAAGGAACATATAAGTATTCCAGTATGGAATTAAATTTCCAGACAGATCCTATTTCCTCAGACTTGTATCAGAACAAGAACCTTGTAATACGAAAACTCTAGTTTAATATTATTATTATACTCTTTATGATGAACATTTAAAATGTTAAGAGAAAATAGAATAATAGTCTTACAACAACCTCCACAAGTAAACATTGACTCATGAAACTCGAACCTAATACCAAAATCCCTTATATACCCTGTATCAACCTACCTGTTATGAAGCATTAAATTCTGTAATAATGTTCATTCAAGATGATAAAGGTTGAAATGGCTGTCTTTGTGACAAGTAGATAACTTTGTTATTCTTTGGAGAAGCGCAGCTGAGTCAAAATTAATATTTTTGGACACTTAAAATCTAATTAATGGTAACGCGCTAAAGAGTCAAGCATTCTGTTTGATGTAATAAAATGAGAAAGAAATCCAATAATGGTTACCCACGCCATACTGTGAATATTCGGTTAGAAAAGTACCTCTGGTATAAATATAATATATTATCTCTTTACTTTACCTTTCTGCCCTGGTGTGTCTCTTTTACTATTTGGCCTTATACCTATTATTGGGTACCTTATGGTTTATAGTTTGGTTAGTCTTCTTGGTGATCATGGTTTGTGCGATAAGGCTGAATATAATGGATTCCACCAAGTTGTGTGGTTTTGGTATTATAAAGTCAAGACTGTTGTTGTACTGAGGAAACCTTTTAGGAAGAAATGCAATTAAGCCATAATCTGATTTGATTGTATAAAGTTTGTACACTAAAAGTTTGAGGTATTCAAAAGAAAGTTTGGAAAATTGGAAAGACCAGGTATTTTTTTTTTTTTGAAGAAAGTGTACAACACTCCCATAGGTATAAGAAGTGTATGCAGAAATAGCAAAGAAGTATGACAAGGGGAGGATTCTATATAAAACTATTTTTCATTATAATATATGCTCTACCTCAACTTAATGTTATCAATCTACATTTTATGTCATTAGAAGGTTCTTTTTTGCTAGAAAGCTTATAGCCTTTAGGTTAGGTTGGGTTATATCCGAATTGTGAGGAAATGGTGTGTAATATATAGTGTGCCTAACTATACATTAGTACGTTCTTCTAGAGAAAAATCGATATAATTTGAATGCAAATTACTTACTAAGGGGGTTTCTTTGATAGAATTTAATTTCCGAAGGAATACTTTATTAAATGTTTGTTTATGTAGAAATAGCTTGAAAATAAATGAAGTTGGGTGTTGATTGGATTTTCTCTATCTCTTTAGTCTCTCAAAACTTAATAACTTTCTTGGCTTTACGCCTTAATGTTTCTATTACATTTTTATACTAACATCAGCTCAGCTAGAAAATATCTTTTACATGGAGATAAAGACAAAGAATTGAAGAGAATGTGTACAAGGAATTCCTGTAGGTGTTAATCTATTTAAATTGCATTTAAATTAAGGTTTAGAGTCAAACTAAGACATCCCATTTCACTCTTCTTACTACTTCCTCCTACCCCCAAAGATGTTTGATAAAGACAGGTTTAAATGAGATATTTAATGAGTACCATATTGCATTTCTTAGTTCAAATTAAATTTTCGAATCTACTCCACACCCATCATGAATGAATAGATCCGTTCTCTTTATGTAAACTGGGAACGTTGAAAGTAATAATAACAAACTTCCAAGAATCCAAGAAGAGAGAAAATATTTAAGTTTACGAAGCATAAAATAGCTAAAAGCTAAAAGAGTTTGTATAAAAATCTTTATTCATTTTTGTTCTGGATATTTTTATAAAGTTTTATGTGTTTTTGGGCCAAGGATTGGCGGCGAGTTGAAGAGTTTCTAAATACCTATGTCCATCAAATCGATAGAAAAAAATCATCATTACTTTGAGAGGAAGTCAGATGAGTGTGACAAGATTAGATGTCATAAAGCATGTCTTTTCAATTTAGTTGAAATGATTTTTGTTACTTTTTCATCCTACATATAATAAACCTTTTCAAACGGATTTAGTGAAGCATGTAAATGTATGTATGTATGTGTATTTTCGAATTTTTTTTTAATTTTAAAATTATTTTGAAA
>JAQGAA010003606.1:0-10636 GCA_034696425.1 Isotoma viridis
TTCTATTATACTTTTAAACATCTTTTCATTGAACTTTCTCTCTCAACTTGTGAAAGCTGCGAAGAAGAAAAAGTTAAGAAAAAAATCATTTTAGTAGGCACTTTTTTCTATGAGAGCTGGCCATTTGTGGATTCCCTAAAGACTCTCGGGGTTTTTTTTGTATCTCTAGAAATGTAAGGATACATTAGGTCTTTGTACATGGTTTTAGAAGCTCGGATATTTGATAAAAAAATCTATAGGATCTTTAGTGTTATAGTTGCAAGGTTGATTTATCTTGTTGAATGCCTATTCGACTTTCCAGATTTTTCTTTCTCTTGAATCTTAGACCTGTATTAGAGTAAGTAACGCACATTTCTACTCTAAAAGCTAGAGAATCCTCATCTCGGTTGAATAATTTTACTCGTCTTTGCTCGTTCCTTCAATTAGTATCAATATGCTCTGTTTTAGCACACGGAAGTAGTAAGATCTTTTGATTTGAAATACTACTGGGATTAGGACACAAGTAGAGAGCCTTTCGTTACTTGTAAGTTGTGTCAAGAATATAAAAAAAAGAAAATCCTCAGCTTCTTTTGGTAATCTTTTAGGAATTGCAAGTCCACAAATGGACACAGCAAATCTCATGAGATTTGATTTTTGAAATATATGTGTTTCATTTTATGTATATCTTTGCTTTTTTAACTATACGCCACGTCATCTAATAACAGACAACACTCTCATCGTAGTTTGCAAATCCAAAGATGTACATATGCTAGGGTGACTATCGATCAAAAGAAAGCTAGCAAAAGAAGGCGTTAGGGGACAAATCTCAGTAAAATTCGGTTGATGGACTTACAATATTTGCAATTGACAATATTCTATTCTTGCTAAAAAAGTTCAGTTTCAATCTTTCCTCTCTAATATTGAAATAATGAGTAAGACTTGTATAGTTAACCTGAATTCAATTTTAAAGAAAAAGTGTTCTGTCCATACTAATAAAATGCACAAGAAATAAATCTCTTTGTGAAGATAAATGCTATAGTGAATTGACTTTGCAACTAAACAGAATAGAATAGTGCAAACGCATTTTTTATCTTGAGAAAGCAATCTTTGAGTTGTAAACAAGAGTATCTATTTCCTTGCAAACAAACATCTCAAATATTTACACGTCTCTGAATCTCAACTCGACTACTTCAATCTGTACAATACAAATAGCATTACTTTGCCCACTTGTAACCAGAGAGAATCCTACCTTCTCTCTAAACTCAGTTTACTTTGCTAAGAAAAACATTTGAGAAAAATAAGGAACAATTTACGGAACAAATGACAGTTTCAAAAACAGACATGGAACAACTCGTCTTCAGTACCGAATCCATTCATTCGTAAATTCACCAAAACCATTTGGACCTTTTACCCTACCCTTGACAAATCAACTATAAATACTCTTATTTGCATTTAACACCCCGGGGGTTATATTTTCTTAAACAACCACGTGTGTGTATTTTATTGAATGTTTTTGACTCTAGTAAATACAACATTGGGAATAATTTTCAGGGTCTATTAAATAAAAACTTAGAGTATTAAAAAAATAAATCTCAATTTCGTAAGCTAACTATACACCACCATCAATAGATCAATACACAAGTGTAATTTTCCATTGAACTCAACTTACTCAAATCTCACATTTATACCCAAGAACACAAAGCCCCATATATAGTTTTTTTCTGTAGTGAAGTAGGAGTAGAACGCACCAATGGGTAATCCTTCCAGCTAGACAAATTGGTTGCCAAGAGCAGAACAAATGCATAAATTATTGAGAGAAAGGGTAAATTGCACCTTTCCACTACCCATGGGATTTTTCTTACCTTATCTACCTTGGATTTCATTCTTCGTAAGAAATCCTAACAAATACAAGCATTCACTTCAGATGAAAAGAAATCTTTAAAAAAGGTGGAAAAAATCAGCATTGCATTTAGACAAAGAAGAATTCCAAGTCAATGAGTAAATTGAACCTTTTTTTAGAAAGATGTAACAATAAATACAGAGACCAGTGTGGAACTTCTGTTGGTGAAAGTCAAAGTGGTCTTACTGCTTTCTCCAACTTGTAAAAGTATTACCTTCTCTTTGAAACTAAATTAGAAAGGAAGCTTTAATCAAGAGATTATTGTTCAATGTGATAAAGCCAAAGTGTTGTGCAAGTCCAAATTATAGGCAATTTGTTTGGCAGGCATGGAAATTGCATTTCAAGCATCCTTGCTCTGGAAAATTGATGGCTTTTGCTTTGATGAAAGCAAAAGCTTTGATGACTGAACATTTAGTTTAATGAAGTAATCACTTTAAAATACACAAAAATTAAAAATAAAAGAAGACGTCGCAAACAATTCTGGCCAATCAGAAAAAAAATGCATTTGTATCAGGTTATAAATTGGCAAACTTATTTATTGAACTATGCATAATGTTGGTGATCTTGATAAAATCTCTGTGGATTAAGTAAAAGATTACTCCGCTAACGAAATAACGAGCAAATGACTACAGGATAAAATAAAAAATACATAACCTGCAATGTGACTTCAGCTCCTTCTCTTAAACCATAAGCCGGAAATTCATCCAAACCAGCTTCGAAATATTGAATTCTTGGATCAGCGAATGCAACTCGAATTGCTGAAAGCAAACCGTGTTCTTCTAATGTATTATAGGAATTAGGAATGTAATTGGAGAAGAAAGAGTATGTTTTACATGTAAATATATTATGCTTTAAACTTTATAAAAGTTTAAAAGTTACTGCTTATTTAGAAATTCCATTTTGAATTCAACTCTCAATATATTCTTAAACTTAACTAATGCCTAATCAAATGATTATTATGTAAGTATTAGTTATATGTTGTGCCTTTGTTTTTATAGTCGTGTTTTAATATTCAATCGTGAACATTCTTTCTTTTCTTCCACCTTAAATTCTTTCTATTTATAAAGAAACTACCTTCTAAGCTGAAGAGCTTCCACAAATACACAGTTTATATCTTAAACAAAGCAATACTATATTATTACTATAATTAGCTAATGAATATTGCACCAAAGGAAAAATATGATACAAAAATCCTTTAATTCCTTCGTCTCGCTTACTTCACAAAAGCTATTTAGGTACAAAAAATAAAAATATCCCTAATGACTTCATGCAAATAATACCTCTACCATTAGTCAAAGAATCAAAATGCATCCTTTATCTTTCAAATCTATTTCAGTAAAAAAACCCAGCAAAAGGTTGTTTTCCATCCTTTCTCAAAAAATGACTAATGAGCATTATGCAAACTTTCCCTTTCCTCCAATACACAAACCCCAATACATCTAAAACCTAAAAAGTCAAAAACCATACCCAAAACAGTTATTCATCCCGACTTTTCAAAACTTCTCCCTGCTTCCCAGAAAAATCCACCTTCACTCCCAATAAACATACACAAATCACAGAAGCACTACTAACGATCTGAAATTGTCTCTTGATCAAAAGCCATGATGACAAGGAAGATTCTTTTGTCAAAGGAAGTAAAAATCTAAAACTAAATCAAGTCTTCTCCCAGCAAAAAGCTTGAGATAGAAGAAACCTCACAAAATAACAATAAACATCATTCAACATCAAAGGAAAATGTATTTATCCCGAAGCAACTTCCCAAGAAATCCAAAGTAAAAATAAAAATCTCAAATTTAACTCTCTTTTTTAACAACTCGTTTAGCTACCCTCTCTGATTTCACTTTTCAAGGAATCTGAACTAGAATCAAGTAAGCAAAGCAAGTCTATTGTTTCTCTTGTTTCCCTTTCCTACTAAACCGTAAAGTGATATATTGTTGTGCATGTATTTGTGTACTAAAAATCATGTCCACACACACAAAGTACAAGAGATTTGGAGAGAGTGGATAGGATTATTGTAACTTTCTTCTTACGTGTGCATCGTGTGTATTTCATAGTATAAAGTGAAACTCTTCAAAAGGAAAACAGGTAACAATGATAAGCGTCACTCTCAGGTGAGTTTTTATTCCCAGAAAGGAAGAATAATAAAAGGATTTGCAATTCAATATGCTTCTTTTTTTGTTATAAAAGCTCCTAAGAATCAGTATGGACGCCTAATACCTCGGGTGCCTTGTATTACATAAAAAAGTAATATCCATAACAGATTTCAGCTCCCATTATATTCCAGGTACTTCAGTTCAGGGAGGATTATTAATACTTTGCTTTTTCAAGCAAATATTATTTTCTATCTTGTTTTATTTTTCTCAAGAGGAATTTCCTAGAAACGTTTACAACGTTTTCTTTTTAATTTTGAAAACATTTTGTATTTACAGTTTTATACATTTATTTTAATATTATGCTTCTATTTCTTTAATCATATTTCTGGAAATTTGTATTTTGTAATATATAAAGGAGATTTTGCTATTTTTCGCATTTTCATGCTCGGACGCTTTTTCTGTTTTTCTTTATTAATCTATGGATCCCAATGGGCTTGATATAAAAGTTAGTTGAACGAATATTTCCATACAAGTACAAGTGTTTTGGTTAATCCGCTCTCATATTACTTTTAAGGACCAAAATCTAAAATCAAGAAACAACCTCTCGTTCTTAGAAAATTTCCAAAAATTAAAACGAGTGGATTTATAAATTTTTTAATTTCAATTATTGTTTTTACTCGCTTCTCATGCGACTCAATAAGTTCTTAATACGAACTAAACACGAGATATTTTTTCAATTAAAACATAAATTAGTTTTCATACGATTGCATCTCCAAGAGTAAACTAGATCTTTAGTTAATGAAAAAGTATTTCTCTTACGCAGTTCCAAGTAAAGTTTCCGAATAAATTCATTAATTGTATTAAAGTTTGGGATTCACGTTTTAGTCAGAAAATAGATTCCCTCTTCCTTTGAAATCAACTTCAGCCTTTTTAGAAAAATAAGTTTCTAATAACAAACACACTCGTTCTATCTCTCACTAAATAACTTTCCTTTGATCTATATCTAGTAATCAATACCATTTTTTCCCAAAAAAAAGTTTAGCTTATTCTCACACATTGAAAAAATTGAACTAACCTTCTCACCTTTCATAACACAATAATTCAGAATAGGTAATAAATCCAAAAGTACATTATTATTACCATCAAAACTTTATTAAAAATCCTTCCTATCAAATTATCAAATAATTTTTCAAGTGAGAAAAACTCATCTGATCTAATCATGTATACAACTACACCTTACGCAAACACTAATTAATTTTCTATTCTTCTCATGCATTCACAACGTGCTCTCTTCCATAATATTTCGATTTCGAAAGCACTTTTGAAGTTAATCATAATTTAAAACACCTGCCACCTTTCATGCTACTACTCCTACTGATTCGAATGGATTTACTTACGCATCCATAATCTAAATGACGCTTCCTTCAATACACAAAGTAAACCAGGGTGTGTTTTGCATTTTCATGGGGAAGTAGAAACTAGCCTGGCAGATGATTCGAATGGAAAGTACACTACACACCTTTCATACTAAATAGTAGATTTGCCACATGCCAATGTTGTTGTTGTTACAAGAGTTTACACAAGACTTCATCAACCACCTAAAACACCACCACCACCAACCAGATAGCTTGCTTCCATATAGAGAGATACATCATCTAAATCCTAAATAGTTGATGAAGAGCTGCGATGTAAAGCTACGTATTAGATAGTAAATAAACCTTTAATAATTTATTCTAGTTGGAGAGATGAGTTCGAGTGGCATGTCAAATTGATTGATACATTTTATATCCCTTTTACTAAAACTCAATCCTGTACACGCAACTGTATAGCAAATGCCACTATGGCACTACTAATCCAAGGGATTCTTGGGAAAAGTAGCTGCGAGCTGACAATGACAGCTTTTCCCAAAGGGAAAGTCTATACACATAGTTTGTTCCAACTCGTGTACTTCCTACTTCTAGTGATTGGAAGCAAGATCTGAAAATGCAAAATTCCAAAAGCAAGTGGCCTTTATATTGAACATGATATGATGACAAGGATAGCAAAGCTTAACTTAAATTTGATTCCTAGGAACAAATGGAATAACAAGAATAAATTTTACTAAAATAATAGCAAATTACGTGTCAAGTTTATTTTGCTGGATTCAGATATCAACATAATAATTCATTTTCAAAATACGTCGAAATTCCTAAAACAACAGCAAGATAAAAATATTTTAAATTTAACTGTCACTCCATCCATTCAATACTATTTCCAAAATTCCTCAAGATTAAAATGCAAGATACCATCCATACCCCCTCCTCACTTCCATACCATTCCAATTACTTTTTGATAATACAAAAGATACAAAACCCAGAGAGAATAAAAGAAAAACTTGTAATTTCATTAAACCTGTACAACTTTTATTTTTTACACACACATTCAAAATGCATTTGAAATCTTCTCGTTCCTCAAAGTGAAATACATTATTAGTATGGTCGTAGATGCAAAGAAGATCGGTAAGATTGGTAATTTTTAATCTGATTGTCAAGGAAAAACGAATCTACGTATGAGAAACTCCTGGCACTGTAAATGTCTGAAAAATGTTAAAAGTGTATAAAGGATAAAAATGTATCATTATGTCTTTTAAGTCTTAAGTATTTTAATAGTAGCAAGGGACTAGAAGACGTATGTGCTTTTTATGTTTTTGTACTTGAGACAATATTATTATTATTCGGGTATGTAAGATATTACATGCATACGCAGTTCCTCGCACACAACACACAAGCTTTCACTGAATATCACTTCAAGAAATAAAAATGTGTAAGAGAAAGACGACTAATAGCGGTGGTGGTGGTTGTCTTAACCTAAGGAGATGCGTTCGTATTCACATTACACGACTTTTTTCTCAAGAGTAGAGAGAGAGAGGAATAGAGTTTTTATACCCGAGTGGAATACTTTCCCCCGAAGAAAGTCTTTGCATTAGTATTGTAAAACGAAAGATGAAGTAGTCAAGTTAGATTAAAACCCGGGTATCATGCTACCAGTTTCTCAGTTTCCGTGCTGCGTGCACGAAGGACTTGTCTCTTGAAAGGGAAAGTCAGTATAAATCTTTGTACGAGACACAGAGAGGGTTTTTGGTGAAAGTTGAGACTTTCTTTGGGAAAGTGAAGACTCTGAATAAGTTTTGATCAAAATCGTGGATTAGAAAGCACTGCAAAAATTTAGCAGTAGGTCTGATTTGTAATTATCTAAACTGAAAACTCAACTTTGATCTGATTATTTTAAAATTAAAATTGTGAAACTTTCCTCGTTTTAGTTTTTCAGTATAGGTAATTTCAGAAAATTCTGTAATTTCCATTTCAAAAACCCAAAAGAGCACATTTAGTTGGCAATTTTAATTCTTCCAGTTTTGTTTTCAAACTTTCTCTTCTGGTTGACGTCTACATGCAACATCTAAAACTTCGAAAAAGTGCAAATATTGAACATTTTGATTTCCTCCTGTCAAACGAAAAAATATCAGAGTAATCTCATAAAGAAACATGAAGTTCACACACCACCACGCCTGACTAAACTAATCATGTCATGTAATTTCAAATGAATTGATCTTCCAACCGAGTGCGTGCATGTCTACAAGAAACTCCGCACGGAATGAAATTGTATAAAAATCATTCTCAATCAACAGTGATTTAATCAGTTCAACAGAGAAAGATTCATATTGAAAATGGCTTAAAACCTAGCAGGCTGGAAGAAAGGATTTTAGTCCAGACGTATAAAAGGGGGCAAAGTTGCCACCGCTACTTTTATCAATTTACAATCTTTCACCAGTAAAAAGCCTTTCAAGTAGGATAAGTCACTTATTTTGACTTGTAGCATAACTTGTAGTATTACTCACATTCAACTTTCAAATATAACGCTAAGGATAAAGTAAAAGCAAAAATAATCGGAATTTATATTTCTGCACCACTAAATACTGCTGACAGATATTTTAAAGCATCAAAGCAAATCATGGAGCTGGACCCTATCTGGTTGAAACCAAAAGAGGTAAGAAATGGCTTGAACTAAAAGCTAATAACACTACTATTAAATTATCAGTTGCATCACTAATTTAAAGTTAAACTTACCTTTACACAAAATTTAATGAATTAGCATTGGCAATCCATAATACTCATAACTCTCAACTCTCAATGTAAACTTAATTTTTAAAAAATGCATATAAAAACGAATTCATCAAAATCGTGAATCCAATCACATTTTCAAAAAAGACCCTACCTAAAACAAAGTTGCACCTACTGCCTACTGATTAAATGTAGCCATACACACACACGATCCAAACTTTTTCATCATGCACCAAGGATCAAATAAGAGTAAGAAAATGAAATCCAAATTACACTTCGGCTTCAAATAAACAAAAATAAAGTCTTGTTTTAAGACGTCTTCCATGTTGATAAGACTGGAAGCTGCTATCATGTTCAATAACACTGAGTCTAAGTAATATGCTTTCCTACACAGCACAGCATGGTGTTGATACTCTCTTGTAATTTACTAATCCAGTGTTTATCACATTCGGACATCCGGTAGTATATATGTCACATAGCCTAGCCTAAAGCTGATAACTGTGTGATAAGACAGAAAAGCCCTATACAGTCCAGTCCAGTCAAAGCCAATTTCTCAAGAAAATGTATAATAAAGTAAAAGCTACATGAAATTAAATTTTTTTTCATTGCTTTGCCTGACACAAGCTAATAATCTAGTTTATATTGTACATCCCCCTTTATATTACACACACTACCCAGAGAGCTTATTAAGGGTGTGGTCCATCCACACCCTAAAATATCAGCCATAAGGATAGAAATTACAGGGTAATAAAGCGAATTGAAAAAAAAAAAATTCAAAAGGATAAGGAATAGGATTAGACAGTAAAGAATTTCCAGAAGGACAGATAGATACTAACTGTTACAAATACAATACAATGTCCTATATAAAGCCAGTAAATTGGGCGGCCTCGGTTAGGACTAAAATCACAAATTGGCAAGAATCGATTATCTTGGAATTTGATGAAAATAGAATTTGATTTAGATTGAATTATACAAAAGGATAGGAAAATTCAAACTGATGTCCACAGCCAGTTTGCTGTCCACCATAAATAACAACCTACTAACTACTATCAATGTACCATTAGTACTAACATTTACTATTTTGGCCATCTTGACTATTACTGACAAGTAAAAACGTCTTATTTAGTGTCTATACACAAGCAATTTCGTTACTAATATACGCCAACGCCTATTATGACTCCGTTCTCCAAGAAAGTATTTTTCTATTGCTTTCCTTTCATACTTTAACATTATGATGCTACTGACTGACTATGGACTGTCCAGTTCTTTCATTTTTTTCGGTTGACATGAAATATTGCCACTTGCCACCGAACTAATGTGAATTCTGAGGAAGATGGACAAAAATGATTTCCTTGACGTGTTAACCATTTTTTCTTACTTGTGAAAAACTCCAATGTGGGTTTTGTTGATGTATTTTTTTTTTTACTTTTCTTGGTCTTTTGCTCTGTTCATAAATATACAATACTTATTCGGGTTTTCAAGTCGAGAGGAATATTTCGTACTCATGAGCTTGGACATCAGATAAAAATCAAAGGTTTCATCTTAAAAATATATCAATCCCTGATTTTTGAAACGAAAATAAAAATCTAACACTCACTTCTGAACAAATGCTTTAGATACAAAAACCTAAACTCATCTTATTTGTTATATTTATCATCACCTAAAATCCCTTATGCAGCCACATAACTCCCGTGCATGCACCTTTCCTCTCCTTCTTAACCCATTCAGTCTTTTCATCCGAGCAAACATAACTCACCACACCCGCAGTTTTAAAATTTCTTAAAGCTCACTCTATAGCAGCCTTGATAGCTTCTATATCAATTACAATACTCCGAATTAAAACCTAGCTTCAGCTACTACCCGAATTATAGCTTCCCAGGATATTTTTTTCGGTTACGAAAGAGAAATCATAAACTATGCATGGGCTCAAGTTCACATTATATTGTTGTAGCCAATTTATTGTTTGCGTGATCTCCCATGGATATGCCTGAATGCAGGTGGAGTGAAAACTAGGTGACCCAATACACCACTACTACGGACTACTCACTATTTCAATCACTTTCACCTTTTTTTATTTGAGCAAGGTGTTGGAAGGTAAGGCATAAAAGCTAAAAAAGAATGCACATACTTGAATACAGCATTTCATAGCACCGCATCGTGTAGTATTTTATTTGAAACTACAACACCCAACTTGACCTTGTTTCAGTTCAGCTTGTGCTTTTGATTTGCGTATAAAAATAAACAGTAAAACAAACTCACCTTGCTATTTGCTCACTATTCCCTTTTACTTTATTTTGATTACAATCAACATATCTAAACAATAGACAGCTCGAGTATTTATCTCCATCTTGCAAGTTGAATTATTTGTCACGCAAGGCACAACTTAATCAAATCCAAGAGAAATTATAAATTATTCTGTAAGTATTTAAGCAAACAAATAATCCAAGGAATATTTTGAGCTTGTAAACTTGCATGTTTAACACAAATTATTTGTATTTATATATCTACCATTTACTTCATCATTTAACGGAATAATTTATTTCTTCCTCATAATTGGAAATTGCACC
>JAQGAA010003607.1:0-10631 GCA_034696425.1 Isotoma viridis
CAAATAAAGATGAAGTTAACAAAAATGAGATTCTTCAGCTTATAAACAGTGATTTTGATTGAAATTGATTAAAATTGCATTACATCCAAACCTTAAATTTCTAAACGAATCGAAACAAAATTTTCCAAATCGTTATCATTCAACAACGCTATAACTGAGCAAAGAAGTAACGTTGAAGTTGAAACCAGTGACAGCGTCATCTCCCAACTTTTAGGTTATCCAAGAGTTTAACTTTCTCCTTTGTGCCCATAGACGAATGCAAAGGATGGCATGCCTATACTTTTTGAGAATAATGAACAACATGTTACAAAACTACTTTTCTTTGTTTGGCTTGAGATTCTTAAAATGCATTCCTGATTGTATCTTCTGTTCTATGTATTAGTTTTCATTTTCATAAACTTTTTGTCGTTTTCTTTTACTTTCTAATTGTAATAATATGAATGTATAATTTTAAGTTTCAATTAAGAACTGTTTATTTTTCATTTTGATCGAAAAACCCGAATAATAATAATATGCATTCTTTCAAATAATTTAAATGAAGCTCGGTCAAATGAATGAACTGAAACTAAAAGTGGTACCCTTTCAGAAGAAAAAATTTTTCAAGTTCAATAAAATTTGTAAAGAATTTTTATGAAATTAATTTCCAATCCTAATTTTCACATAAATTCTAGCAAATGTGAATATTTCTGACACTATCTGTAACCAAAGCTTTCTTCTCCAGCTCATTCATTTCATGAAAATTTTGACATTTAGAAAGTAAACCTTTGACAATTAGATAACTAAATTTCAATTATTCGGATAAAAATTCAAATACAGTCATTTAAGAACCGATGATTATAGACATTAGAATGTAGAAAACGCTAGTGTAGTGATGCGATGTACCCAAACACTTTTGAAAAGTGTTATTATCATCACATAAACGTGAGTGCAATTAATGGTATATTAAGGTCAAACTTAAAAAATCTTCCTCACTCCACCCAAGCAGATCTTGGCTAGTGCCGTGCCATAATAAACACGCCTTTCTTCAAAAAAAAGAAAGGGATCATTAAAATTATTACCTTTGTGAAGATATTATAGAAGACACCCATTTCCATTCCATTTTATTCGCCTCACGAGGCAAAACTCCGGTGTCTTGAAGAACGCGTTTCAAAAAAGATTTACGCTCAGAGTATTAAATTGCACAGTAACGCAACCATTATATTTATCCTTCTTCTGCCTTCATATCACACGATTAAGGATAAGGTAAATCTAGTGAGAGAGATTCAGCATATATCTGCATGGTATATACGGTGTGTATATTACTTATTACGAGGATAAGAAATCTGAGATGAAATGTTCGTGAACCTGATATGAACTCATAGTTTTGAATATCAGAATTATATATCATCTTTCTGCACAAGGAGGTAGCAATTCAAGATAAAAAAAATTGAGAGAAAGTGTAGAGGTGAAGAAAAATTCATAATATTAATAATAAGGCAGTAGGAGTACTCTCAGAAAGGAAGAAATAATGTTGGTAGTTTTCAAAGCTTTAGTTACGGGACGTGAGGATTTACATGGGTTGCTGGAGGGGATAAATGTTAAGTCGCGTCGGTTGCTCTCATTTCATCTGACGATGGAAAATGAAATATATTAAGTGTGTAAATTACACTCGAAAAGATCAGAAAGTACAGACTCTGGAAGATGGGATGTTATCTGCACACATTTATATTGCATAAATGAGCTGCCGCATTTCTGTCTTTAGGACAAGAAGTGTCTGGGTGTGGATTTTATTATATGAAATTATCATAATAATACAAAAGAGATCCCCATGGGAAGCAGGTTTTAAAAATTTTAAGAATCGTGAGTAGTAGTTATTCTTGAAAATGCGGGGATGCATGCAGGGGACATTGTAAGTTTAGCAAAAAATTTGAATAACTTCATGCATACGATTTTGTTTTATTGAAAATTCTTCAAAACATCTCAAAAACCAAACAAACATAGCTTCTCTTGTAATTAATCCCTGCAGTTCGGTTATTAAAGAAGTTTCTATATTCCCCGGGGGTTCAGTTTATATTTTAAGGTATGCCGCAATACCGTGACCTGTAATTTAAAAGAAAAGCAACATTTATTATTCTTTCTGGTGTGTTATTTTCTGTATATTTTGTTTCAGTAAAAGAAATATAAAGATACTTTTTGCAATTTTCCCTCAAGATTCTTATTTTTAGAGAGTGAGTTACATTATATGATAAGAAAGTAAGATTCAACAGGCTGTTGAATCTGAGCTCAATCCTCCATAGACTACTTCGGAAGGAGAAGAGAATTACAAAAATTCCGATTTGAGTTTACTTGAATCCAACAATATAACAGTCCTGTTTATTGCATTATTGTTAGAAGTTAATTAAAAATAAATGTTAAATACAAAATTCAGGTTATTCAAGTTAAGTTTCATTCTTCTAAATTATGAATTTTCCATTTTGACATAACGATAAATTTAACATCTTCTAAGAGTACAAGAGAAAAAATCACTATTTCTTTAGTCAACCTGAAATACTAGCATAGCGTAGATGATATGCTCGTTTCTTCTCAATTTTTTAATACAATTAAACGATGACATAATGATTAAATCTAAAAGAAAATTAGTCCTAAGGAGTTTTATGAATAAATGATAATATTTATTTAATTTGCAAATCATAAATTTTTAGTGAAAAGATAAACATGTGCAGTAAATACCTTATTATAATTGACTCGTAATGATCAAACGATGAAACGAACCCTAAAATTAGAGTTTGCTCAACCACAGTAGATCTCAGATGCAATCCAACTTTCCCCATTACAACACAAACTATTCTATAGATGCACTTCTTCATTAAGATCTTGTAATATGAGGTAACGTGAGTTTCTCAAGTAAAAAAATTCTATATGTTTAATGCAAATCGAAATAATGTGGCGGACAGCAAAGATCAAGGTAATGCTTTATGATATCAATCCAGTTGCGACCAATTCAGACCTGTTTTAGAATCACGCTGTTGTGTATTGAATACATTACTTACACTTATATAAGTATGATTTAAGAATTATCCTTGTTTTCTGTGCTATCCCAGTACGTGCATTTTGCATTATGCCAAAGTAAGAACAAATAATAAATACACAAGCTTTGATAGTTCATATGCACAGATGGTTCGTAATGAGAAGTCTATATGAGGCAGACATAGACAACCAAAAAACACGAAGTTCTTAAAGTTAATACAAAGATTTTATTTGAATCAAGATCCGTATGCATTTATAAATAATTCCTTTTTTTTAATCAATCAAACCATTCGTAAATAATTACTGAATACTAATACTAAAAGAAAAGTATAGTTCATAATATCAAAGTAAAAACATTTTTATTGAAAATCTTTTAGTTTGTAACTTAAAACTTAAAATGTAAACAATTAGAATTTACGAAGATCAATTTATCTAATGGGACAACTTTTCCACTAAATGTTTCTCTCAATTCACAATAAATTAATTCAGATATGATTAACATGCAATAAAAAAGCGTTTTATTGTACAGGGTAATTATTCAACACGCAACTTCTCTTGATAATAATTTTGGTTAGGGTGGTAGATGAATGAATTCGGACCCTCTGCTTCTTCATGAAACTATTCATTCAGAAATTCAGACTCATTATTATATCCTGTGAGCAATCAGCCAAATCATTGCCTGTGAACTTTTCCCTTTCAACCAACAGGATTTTCAGCCCATGTTCAACAACTGTATGATAAAACGACTACAGGGATGTTGAATTTCCATAAATTAGAATTATTTTCTTTATATAATAAACAGCGATATGGTTCAGAAAAGACCCATCCAAGATCCACTTCTGCCTAAAATGTCGGCCTAAGGGGTATTTACTTCTGACGATTTGATATAACTCCAACAGAATCTCAATTTCTCAATGTTACTTTTCAGACTTTCCTCGGTCTCTGTTCTCAGTGGGTAAAACCTCTGTTATTTCGACATCGCTTTAAAGTACCAGTTTCGCTTCGACGGGATGGGATGTGACGGGTTAGTCAAAGTACCCATACAAAATCCTTTGGAGCCAGACAGACCCATGAAGGAATTCCATCGATTCTTATAGTCTGTACTGTCTACACATATTTCATTCATAGATCAACAGACACGGATGATTTCTTGTTTTGCATGAACGATTTAAACTCTAAAATCAAGCATAATACATGTGGAACTGTATATTTAGAATGTGCGAGACATGGATTAAAAGGGATGAAGTAAAAATCTCAAAACCATCAGAAGCACCTGTTTAAACTGATATGCATCGTTATCGTTCATTAAGTCTCTGATGCCACGTTGACTCTAGGTGTGACTTTTCTTGTCAACTGCTCTATTCAGCTAGTGTGATTTGAGATATGCGTAAACTAACGATTTAGAAAATGATGTTGTAGATTGAAAATCTTCTTTAATTTTTCATTGTGCAGGTGACTTTTCAAAGAATTGTTTTTCAACAAGATATATAATGTGTAAAGTACAGGTGCCAACAAATTCGATCGTTATGTCAGTTGGTATCATCATTGTAACCGTGAAATACGGAAGATGACATTGAGCCAAAATTCTAATTTGTCTTTTTTTTGTAGCTTCAGTTTTTATAACACTAGCGTATAAGGCTTTAGGTTTTAACGATGTAGTCTCTTTAAGACGCGAAAGTAGTGATATCACTGTCAAGCATGTTGAGGACGTCTTTAAAAAATCAATACATGTCTTAGCCCTGTATTGTGTCATGTGGAGTTTGATGATGGGATTGGATCGGATAGCGAAGGAAGGGTGACTCATTCTTCAGGATCAGGACAGTTGGCTTGGTCTTATTTTGTAGATGAAAGTGGAAGGGATTGCTATTGCCACTTATGTGTCCGGGTAGAACTCAAAATCAGCTTATGCTTTGTTGGCTGCTACTACTCCTACTCGGTTTGTCGATCTCTGAGCCTGTGAGACTCTCTTCATCTTCAGTGGTACAATTGAACAATAATACTATCTATCTCTGGTACTTCCAGACCAGATCTACAACCTGCATTCTTTGGACTTGTCCTGATCTCCTCATGCTCATCGTCGTTGTCTCCGTGCCTCGCCGGTTGTCGTGGATCAGTCTCCATGACGGTGGTGATGGTTGGTGGTAGAATTCTCTTTTCAGTTCTGAAAATATCATCTTACTTCAACTTAGTCATAGTCAAATCACAATACTAGTCAAAAGATAGAAATCGGGAGTGGGAATCCTCTTGTCCCTATTCTCATCTAGCACTGTTAGAAGGCATATGGTAAAAAGTAAGAACGGATTTTGGATCGGGATTCTCATCTAGATTATAGCTTTACATCACGTATCTAGTGAAAGTACGTATACGAGAAAGTAAGCTAAAAGTAGTTTTGTAGTATGAGAGATGCAAAACTATTCTGAAAGGTATCATTGTACCGTACTTCATACCATTCGTGAGCCATAGTCAAGTAAAAGCTGAAATGAAAGCAAAAAGGCTGTTGGGTTGTACCATGTATGCTTGTTCCATGCTGGAAAGCGCTTGGGAGGTGGAAGATTCACTTTCCCTCATTAATCCTTGATTGAGCCACCGTACCAACTACCCGAATAGTCAGTTGAGCAGTTTTCCTTGTTTGAATTTGTAGTATGTAGTGTATATATGCACAGTAGTTTTTACAGGAGACGTCCAAGCCAGAAAAGGAAGCGTATTTTAAGGGTGAACGCGTAAATTAAGTTTATAGAGATGGAGAAATAGGAATATCTTAATTCTGTACTTCCTCAGTCTGAAGACTCCCTTATATTTATTTAGAACTAACTGAAACTAGGTATAGTCTAAAAGTCTGAACCTAACATCCGACCTCCGACGTCTTCCCGTTGCTAGTACAAGAGTCATCTTTTTCTTTTCTGTTTCTAAGCAAGCAAGAATCATCTTAAACCTCTGTACACTCGTCTTTCTTATAAAACTCAAGCTAGTTAGTAACTAGAAATATTATAATGTGATATATAATAAGAGTATAGACGATTATGATTATATTATATCCAAAGGACGACTTCTGTCTGTTCCTCTGGGTTGCTATCTCTTTTAGCTGAACTGAGGTGGAGTCAAACTAGTGCCAACCGGCTTTTTCCTACTTTGGTTGAAGTTGATAAGAACTAAGAACATGGAACATGACAAGAAGGAGAATAGATGGTAGAGGCAGAGTTCAAGTAAGCATGATTATGATGAAGATGATGTTCACTTTTGGACGAAGACTAAAGACGATGGGATGGAGATGACGACAAGGGATGCTAAAGGAAGTGGGCTTTGTAAAACAAGAAAGATCGTCATTCGAACCAACGATGTATGAACTTCTTATTTCAGCCAGCCTAGTTTCTGTCTCAGGACTGGAAACTGGATTTCTTTAGATCATGATACTCTTATGGTTTTGATATTCAAATAGGACATAGTGTGATATTTAATTTTTGGGTTCTTTAATTCAATACCCTTAACAAATGTAGCAGAGGTGGCCTTGTCATGAAATAGTTTAGCATGACTGAGTCGTAATCATATTATTTTGCCTATCCTTTAATTCTTCTAAGAATACGAAACCTGTACAGGACGGTACTGAGATGAGCAAAATATGACAAGGAGATTTAATGCCTAGGGTTAGGGTAGAATAAGGACATGAAGAATTTTGTGTATCTAAAATATGGATGGATGGTCGCATAGTATAATTCAATATTAACAATATTAAGATTGAGAAAGTTCTATTATGACATAATACATATAATATGTTCTTTTATATATAATATGACATCGTAACACATCGACATGAGTGAATCCTCTTTGACATTTGCTATGAAAAGAATGTCTCTGCGTAGTTCATTGGGGGATAATGAAGCTGATGAAATCGGATCAGTGCTTGCTGCTTACCTGCATCGCCATACTTGTCCATATCAATTTCCAAAAGAAGAGTTGCAAGAGGTGATTATAAAGCATGAGATGAGGGTGTTGTTGTAAGGGTGAAATGATATGGTTTCCACTTTAATAAAAATATATTATTTTCTAGAGATGCATAAAAAGGTAATGGACATAAAAAAGCTATATGATTTTGTATTTTATCTACAATACTGGCTTAAAAAGAGTTAGATGTGGGTAGTACGTAGTAAGCTAGTTAGTTAGCACTACTAGCTTATTTTCAGGAGACGAGATTACTTATTGTTTCTTTAGGCCATTAAAAACAGTGTATAAGTTTATATCAGATGATCCGTTGTTGAAGTTGAAAAAACTCTTTGCAGCGTATTGAGATATGTGGTTGTTCAAACTTCGACCACGAACCATCGATCGATTTGTTTTGTACCCTTTTACAGATACTTCGTGGGACAGGACACTCATCTCCACACTTGTACGTGGGTGTGGGTATTATTGTCAGAAAATGTATGGAAACATCTAATGATATATTTAATGGACAGTAGTAGTCTATTATAGGGTATTGTGTAACTAATGGAGTTGGATGTGGATGTCAGGTAGACAAGGGGAGATAAGAAGGATGTTTACCTGTTAAATTACATGATACCTATAAATCTGTTCTATCAGGCTGTGTAGCTATGTTCTTAAATGTCGGCTATAAGATAATTTATGAATGTAGTGGTTTCTTCGGTCGGTCTTGGAATTTTCATTTGATTCAGCCAATGTCGGATAGATAGATAGAATAGAGAGTCTTCTCCGAAGTTAAGTAAATGTAAGCCGAGATGAGGTTGTTATTTGGACTGATTGATATCATGCGAAAGAGATGAGATGAAAATGTTCAAACTACAATATAATGTAATGTAATATGAGGGCTCTTGAGATCCTACGTGATTTTTGCGAAGTAAAGGGGATAGCAGTCATATCATCTTAGTAAACCCTATCAAAACCATGACCGGTATTTTCTCAATTCAATATAAAATAAGGTTGTTTAGTTCTTCTTCATTCTTAGACTTGTCATGAGTTAACATTGTTGGAAAGACTGTGGAGGTGGTCGTGGAAGCAGCGGAAAGACGGTAATCACGAAATGGAATGAAAAGAAAGGGCGGAATTTTATTCGGATTGGGATATCTGGAATAGACCAAGTAAAGTAACTGGTATTTGGTCTTCGAATAATATTACAGCTTGGTTTCTTTCACTTTTCTCATTCCATGTGCCATGCTATGTCATGCATGCACTCAAGAATGCCTTATTCAATCCTTAGTCAACTTTGTTTATTCCATGGATATCCTAAGTGATTCAATGAAGTTTGTTATGATGATTAAAGACCCTTCTTTCTTGAGAGATCATGCGCTAGTAGTGGGGAATGGACAAGGAAGTTGTGGAAGTGGACATGAAAACCTCTTATTTCTATATATTCAGGCTTGGTTCGAGATTTTAGTTTACGATCAGATTTTATTATTATTTACTTGAGTATGAATTATTGAGTTACGTATGTACTCCTTATCCTTTCCTTGTATAGAGTTTTTTGCCTTTCGGATCTGATTGATTAATAGACATCATTTAGTAAATCGGTATCAATCAGTATGCATAAATGCAATATCTTATTTTTTAAGCCATCGACCTGAGATATGCATCCATGAAATTTTGCGACAACGCTCTATTTACTTTGCAATGCAACCGGTTTCCAGTACATGAAATTTGGAAAGTATAAAGAGTTCACATAAGGCAAATTGACTTCTTTCGAGGTAAAATGGCATTTATCCCGAATGCACCCTATATACCATTTCCAAACGCCCATATGCTTTTACTTTAGCTTTAGTTTGTGGATATCTGTTGAGGCAGAAGAACTATATGCATGTTATAAAAGCTGAATTTGATATGGGTAATGTTATGTTCTGTTAAATGTGGTACACATTCATGGGGGAATTGAATCCTTGGATAAGGTATCTTTCGTTTAGAATCTCCGCAGGCAGCTAACGCTAACCCTTTCCATTTACTGAAGCAGCAATATCATCATCAACAGAAGAGGCAAACGCAGCCAAGCCTGGAGGAACATCCGACACATGATATTACTAAGAGACTATGAGAATGAAAGAGAACTTTAAACGGGGTGGGCCATTGCATCACATCAGATCCATTCCATGCCAGGTCGGTCCGTATTATCAGACAGACGGACGAGTAAACTAAAACCAGGAGAGAGAGGCAATGTGCCAGCCAGCAGCAGATCTAGAAAATCCAGATACGAGAGTGACATGTCCCGAAGACATAAGATCGACTTGGTTGCTTTACTACACTCGTATTTTGCCCTTTATCCTGGACGATGTTATCATACAGGACGAAACTGGAATTGCAAGGATATGAAATGATGCTCCTATATAGGTTTACTATTAAATCTATTGAACTATTGAACATTCGTTGTTAAAGTAATGCTACTGGATGTTTTTGTCATCAGTAAGAGTTTAAAAAAAATCATACTAAGGACTCCAGTTAATACCATGTACCATATACATGCCAACTTGGATCTAGCCTAGTTTTCAGAAGAAAACCTAAAAACTTCACTTTCCTTTTCTGTAAAAGACAAAACCATACGCATCCAAAATCTATAGCTACTTAACTATAAAACAAAACATCTTTCTTGAGTCTTGAAAGTCAATGGAGTATGTATTCCCCAATTTTCCAACTCCAACTCTTTGAACATGCATCTGACTCCAAACAAACTCTTTGAGCTCTATAAGATCTCTGTATATAACTTGCAGAATCCCCCACTCAAAAAGCGGAGGCTGACTGCTGTATCATCACTATCACCATGCATCCTCTTCATCAGACACTTCGAGAAAAGTTGCGATTGCGATAGAAACTGCTTTGGGACAGTACCACTGACGACGAAAAGTAAAGTACTACCGCAGTCCTGGTTCGACTTCCACAGTCAGACCACATTCAGTACAGTGCCACAACTATCTTACTCTATTGCTCAGTCACCCGACCAGCGCAGATCACCTCGGTTTTATTTTTTATACTTCAGAGAGAACACAGAAAAAGAAGAATCTCTTTCTCGGATGTTTCCTCTTTCAACAAACTTTCTATATATTTCCAATGAAGAAACCACTACTACCACTAACACCACAAAAAAGTCAATTCTCCTTCTGTTGTGGTACCAAGTTCTAAAGCCACTACTCTTGCCTTGATCACCCTATAGAGTATTTGTCTTACTAATACCAATGAATCTTCTACAGAGATATAATAATATCATCTCATCTCCCATTCGAATGTGACATAAGGACCTTCTGGAGTTAGCAAAAGAGAAGAGCCGGGTGGAAGGACCTAAATTCTACTTTTTTCACATCATGCAATGCCAACTCGATGCAACTATACTTGGATAACGAACAACATGATCACATCACTTTATCAGAAAAGCTGTACTACCCCAAGTAGTTGCATCTGTAGGTAAAATAAAAAGTCTCTAGTGTGATAATACCGATATAAGATAAGACACAAACACACATATGTACCCTATCTACTTTCTCCCTACCTACATTCCTACTACAAGACCAGCCCGACCAAAAAGGCGAAATAATCTCAATTCTAGCTGCTACTAGAATCAGTCTACCATTCAGGATTTTAGGTTGCTCTTGGTTGCATTACACTTGAGTCGTATATAGTTACTTTTCCCATCTGAAAGT
>JAQGAA010003608.1:0-10631 GCA_034696425.1 Isotoma viridis
ACTAAAATTATACTTGAAAATTAAGTTCAGTATTTATGAGACAATAAATAATATTAGGGAAAATACAACTGTGATGTTTAATTTCATATTCGACAGAACATTTTGTTTATTAATTTACACAGTACTTTTCTAGCCTATCACATTAATTACAATTAAAATGTAAATAATACAATTAAATCACTCCCCATTTCTCCATAATATATATACTGCAGCCAGTTCTGAATTCAACTCCAAATTTCCAAGATTAACCCGTACAAGAAATGGTATTACTAATTAATTAACCATTCACTAATCTTCAGCTTAACCAATTCCAGGTTTACGATAATAATGATGATGTTTGCTTGGAAGTTGGTCCATGGCTACTTAGGTAGAATGTACAACTAATTACATAATACTTAAAAATGTTCGAGTATTTTTCAATACTCTTGATGACTACATGTTGCGGCAACGGATGTAAGAAATCTTCCTAAGTCAGGCTGTAAGTAATATCACAAAAAATATACGACTTTATAAACTCTGTAAAATGGCATCTCCGAACTTGCGATTTAATTTGCAATCTTAACATTTAACCAAGTTTAATAAACAGATAACTTACCACAGCCTCCTGGACCATTTTCCGTACAACATTAGCAAAATAGAGGATTATGAGAGCCACTATGAGCAAAAAAATGTAGTACAACCTATGAATAAAAATTAAGATTTTAGATAGAAATTTAAAAAAATTCACAAAATGTTTACTTAAAACGCTTTACTAAATATACTTACATTATGCCTATAATCTGAATTTGAGAGTTTACGAAGTAAATTTAGAAACTAATTTCAAAAACTTCTAAAATTTTTATTTTTTACCAAACTGTTTTGATTTGGCTAGTTAATGTTTTGCTGTTAATGCACTTCTAATCCAAAATCTCTACAAACGGTTGTATTTTGTTTGCTCTGGTGCACTTGAAAACTACCTTGGTATAAAAATCACAGTAAACATCAATGGTCAAAATAGTTAGTTAGATTTTAGATGAACTTCTATTAGATTCGGTCTATATATTTTCATGCGTTCAATTTAGTCCAAGGGACTAACAGTGCAAAAAGTACTTATAGAAATTATAAAATAATAATAATAACACAAGACATTCGCAAAAAAATACTACCTGTATGGCTGTATGACCTAATTGTCTTACCAAATCCCTCTGGTCACTTTCTGGCCTCAGCCTCAACCTCAGCTTAATAAGACTTACTATCCTTTACAATTCCTTTCCACCTTCCAAACCTGTTTTGTATTTGTGAGATAAATGATAGGACGATATTCTTCTTCAACTTTTTTGTGCATTTTTGACGTGTATGGGACTACCTATAGCATATTGTTACATGTTATTTGCTATTATAATACAAAGATTTGCGATAAGAATATAATATAATGTTTTCATCTTTTATACCAAAAGGTGGTAGTGATAATACTATACTTTCTATAGTTAGAAAAATGACCTCGATCGTCTGTTTGCAATGGAGTATTTGAATCTGAATATGAGAGTTTATCAATAATATTAAGGGAATCATATATGGGGACAGATAGTTAGTAGGAAAAATTGTTGTTAGTTATGTATATTCATTGTTAAAGACTTTTCCTTTTAATTTTGAATACATGCTAATAATCACGTTATTTTTGCATTTCAGAATGAAAGAATTATTTTTTTATACGACTCTGTGAGAACGAAATTTTTCCATGTAGGAGTAAATGCTAGTTTATTTTTAATGCAGTAGGCCAGTATGGCATAAAGTGTTTGTGGTCAGTGGGTAATTTCAGTAAATTTTTTTAATTAATAAGGAAAGCGAAGTATTAACCGGGTTTATTTTATTTCCAGCATATTTCATGTGCTATTGAATCATGAATCATCCACGGAGTTTACGAAGGAATTGTGTAAACTTGATAGGTATCTTTCTTATGATAAGTTTTTGCAATAGTTTTTAGAATCAGCAACAGCACTAGTCCTATATTCAAAAGATGCAAAACAATTCCTTGACCTTGTGAAAAAGGACATTGCGTTCAGATACGTAAAAATGTTCTTTTATGTATGTTTTGTAAGTTCCTTTCTTAATTAATTTAAGATAATAATCCAACTCGAATTAATGTGGATTTTGTATATTTCCCCACCGAGAATGAATGAATGATAAAATGAATGTTTCGTAATATTTTTATGCATGTGATTATTGATACTGATAATCCACAATTACTCGATTCAATATGTATAATATAATAAGTTTTAGTCAAGCGTTTCAATTACTTTTGTACAAGGAAAATTAATAAGTATATAGTAATTAGGGTTATAATATTTATTTGAGTACCAGTTTTATTTGAGTTATCTTACGCCCAAGCTTTATCCTAAAATTCAATTAGTAAACAGACCACTCAATAAATATCACAAAAGAATTTCACAAATCCTGAGACAATTAGCGACGTCCATGAGCGACCCCAGCAGCGACGTAACCTGCTCTCAAATAGCCCAAATGCTGATCTCGGATTTCTTTTTGTTGCCGAAGAATTTTCTCTGAAAAAATAAAAATAAGATTTAACTAAACGAAAAATATCTTCATTTCTGCAAAAAATATATCATTATCATTAATTATTGCTAAATAAAACAAAATAAATAATTAATTCAACCTCGAGCTTCAATCAACTCAATAGGCTCAAGAGGAGCTTGGGGCAAACTGGCCGCGCCATTAGGGCCTATAGGACGGAATCCGTCTAAAATGTCAAAAAGCATTTTAATTTTAGAATAATTTAGACAAGATTACTTGATATTTTAGTAAGTTTATTAATATTTCAAAAAAGTAATTCAATTTCATACCTTTATCAGCAACATAGTCAACACGAACGACTTGATCAAACTCATTTTTCGTTGTATAAGACCCTTGATGCACTTGCGATTGATATGGATTATTGAAATGCCCGACTTGTTCAGATTCTAAACCATCCGAAGTGGCAGAATAATATCTGAAATTTCCATCCCCAGCATTTGGAGAAATCTCTCTATGAGTTTCGTAAACTTTGGGCCTTTCTATTTCCTTCTCTAAAAGTTCAACAGCAGGTTGAAGTTGTCTTGATTGAAGTCGTCGTCCATGGTTTTGAGCCTGAGCAAGGGCAACCAAAATTAGGCTCAAGAGAAGACAAATCTAAATAATTTCAAAACAATCAAAAGGACATGCTTAGAATAAACAGGAATAGGAAGCATATAAAAATTCGTTGAATAAATATATATTACAAAAAACGAAAGTTGACTTACGTAACTTCCAACCATCATGCAAGGATGATGTTATTATAGCTGATGCAAATCAAGTTAATATTAAAAACAAAAGTTAATCAACAACACATTTACTTGCAATCCTTTCACGTGCAAAGATGAATTGAATCTAAAGGAATAATGATTAAAGGACAGTGACGAGTCTATATGATCTTTTATTGTACGCCCTGACACACAAAACAAAATGTGGACACTGCCAACTCAAAATACATGACGAAAAAATGTATTATACAATGGTACAATGGAATGAAAGATGAAGTAATCTTTATGCAGACATTTATGTTAACTTCCCATTAGAAAACAGACAGAACGTAAGTTAATTTTATTTGCAAATGAAGGCAAACAAGTAGTGCATATGTAGTCAGGTAGGACTTTTTATGAATGTAAAATACTTAAATAGTTTGTAATTAGACATTGAGACAGATAGACGAAGGAGAGTCAGATCATTTTTACTTATTTCATTAGCTCTTAATCAGGTTCGAACCCCTAAGCCCCGAGTTTCTTATAACATAAGAAACCAACCAATATTGATTTTGAATGGAATGAATCAAAGATAAAAAGGCTTCGCAAAAACAATGATGACGAATAAAAAATATTTCTCATACCTGCATGTCTGCATGCAGTTGATAAAATGGATTGTATTAATTATTTTTGCAAATATTAAAAATTAACTTCGATTTAATATTTGATTCTCAGACCAAAGCGAGGTAATAAAATTTCGTAAGAAAGTAAAAGTGTCGATAGGGTCAGTTACCGAGTTACCTAATACTGTTTTAGAAAGCTTAAATTACAGAATTACTTGCCTCATGCATTCTCTCGATTTGATTAATTTTTTTTACTAAAATTTTGTTTTATTGCATTTTTAAATATTGCTCGGATTCGGAATTTAAATGTGAACATTGACATTTTTTAAATGAATGTGCCACTATGAATCAATTATTGTAAGCATTTTGTGGCAAAAATGTGCATAACATTTATTTTGCCTTCTTTTGATCCTTTTTCATATTTGTGGGAGTTTTAGGTCTAGGACTAGGTGTTTTAGTCTTTTTTGCAGAGGTAGTGGATGTGGACGACGTAGCTTTTTTCTTAAGAGAAGTTGACGACGAGGTTTTTGCGAATCCTTGTTTGTTTGGAATTCCTGAAGTAGGTTTGGAAGACGCTGAATTTCCTTGCGTACCTTTGTTTGAAGGCGTTTGTTTGGAAGGATTTTTTAATATTTCAGCTTCCCATTTATCTACGAAATTATTTTTAAGAACATTTTAAATTATTTTTTAGTTTCTCAAATTTATGTTGAAATAATTTATTGAAATTCAATCAACTATCATTAACAGTAACACATGAATGAAACTATCAATAGTTAAAACTTCTCACCAAAGCTCATCTCCACAGCCTTTTCAGTAATTTTGGCTGCAGCATCAGTACTCATCATTATCATACCATCTAGACCAGCTAAAAAATAAAATATTGAAAGGTCAACTATTTCTTATAGTTTTTTGTGGTTTTAACCAGACGCCAAACTATGGTGTGCAGTATGTAAGACAATCAATACGGACTGAAACATATTTATGTGTAAGTGTAATATTATATAACACTACACAATATAACGCATAACTATAACGCTCTAAAGATCTTGGGTTTCGCAAAGCTTACCATGACTTAAAGTGGCATCATTTCCGGTTACCGATTTATCAGTAGAAGTTACAACTTTATCTTCCACCAGTCCTTTTTTAGTGAATGTAAGAACTGAAATTGAGGAGAATGATATTTTATTTTGGAAAGTGAATCATGTAATGGTATATAATAGGATTTGGTTGGAAAGGAATTACTTCTACGATTCGGGTAGAAAAAGTTACTCATTGATTCTTCTAAAATCTGGCAACTCCTAAATAAGAGTCGTTGTAAGCAAAATTAAATTTAGCTTGGAGATTTTATAAACTTGGTTTAGAGACCAAATTAGTAGCCAAACCCTAATCAAATTCAATATCAAATCCTTGCTGTTTCAATCCAATGTGAATGTTAGTTTGTCGGTGATTTATAAAACACTAAAATTTTGTTTTTACGAAAAATAATGCAACAGTTTGTATAATATATTAACAAACTGATCAAAATTTATGAAAAAAAAATACAAAAAATTTTGCTTAAACCACGATGGGTAAAAGTTAAGGGTACAAAGGTTTCATATCTAATTTAGGGATGCACGTCTGATGCAGATTCTTTTTATTAGAGTTTGAAAAAGCATGCCATATAAGGAAGTTGAGAAATAATATTAGACACTTATCCATGACGATTGCATAAGTATGAAATGAGCAACAATTTTATCAGAACAAGATTTAAGTTACAGAATCTGAATAGTGACTGTAACTATAAATAGGAACGTGTGTGCTTTAACATCAATATTAATATATTTGTAAATATGTCTACAAATATGTCGAATAATGCATAATCCTGATTATGATTAGTGTGTGTTTGTAATGATCGCAATACAGCAAAGTTAAAGATGTTAGCGCTTATCTTTACTTGGTTGGAAGCTTATCCTGCGAATAACATAAAGAATACATTTTTTAATGATTAAACTGTTCAAACATTTCTATGCGTGTTTTAAACAAAAATATCCCCTTAAAGACTAAATTGTCCAACAAACCTTGATATGAATAGCAATCATAGGATTTTCTTGAGCATTAGATATGCTAATTTTAGAATTTCCGTCTGCAGAGACAACCAAAGAGTTTCCCAAGCAAGAACCATCCTTTAAACCTCCAGAAAGTATATCGCAATATGTGCCTTCTGGCAGAGTTGTCTTAAAACGAAATTTGAAATTCAGATTTGAAATCAAAATGAAAATACAAGTTCAACTTTGATATGAAATGCTACTGATTTGATTTTCCATGGCTTACATTTAATGTTGCAATCAATGGAAAATCATCATTGTTTATTGCTATAAATCCTTTTCCTAATCTTGCAAATGCTATTTGGTTAAGTCCGTTATCCCACCAGTTGCTCTTTGGTGCATCTGAAATAAAATTTGTGTGGATTAATAAATTGTAAATATTTACTAATATCTGTTTTATAAAACATACTTTCAACAACGTTTCTAAATTGGACCATTTTGTATATTTCTCTCCATCTATGCTCGCATATCCAGCCATTGGCACAGGTAAAATTAGGGTTGATTTTAACATCGAGTGTATTATAATCTGCGTCATGAGGTGGTCCAATCTTAAGTAGTTCAATTTAATTTTAATTTTTATGTGTATTTGTAAATGAGTTTAAATCAACTATGGCTTACCCAGTCATTTTGATCTTTTCCATTAACAATGTTTTGCTCCCAAAAGTATGATGACATTACTCGTGGAAGTCCATATGGCCAAGCGAGCATAAAAGAAACAGCCATTTTGTAAAGTCTTGAATTTCTGAAGGTCAAAATATTTGGCCCTCCAGCCCCATGGCCTCTCTGGTTGTCGTGATTATCTAATGTTTAAAAATAATTGATTGTCGAAACTTTACAATAAATCCATTTCATAAGAATCTGGCCTGTTATAAAACTTTCTAAATAAGTGTCTTACCAACGAAAACTAAAGATTTTCCAGACTCAAGCATCCCCCAACCCTCATCTATAAATAATTAGCAAGATTTCATTCTAAAGTTACAAGCATGAAATCTATCAATATCGATTTCACGAACAAATTGAAGATCCTATAATTCAATAATTTTGAATAACATACCGAAGTTATTCAACCATTTTGCAAGGTCGTTTTTACGAATTACTTTTCCCAAATTAGCTCCATATTTAAATTCAGTCACTCGTCCATTTCCTTTGTATTCATTAGAACTAATTGACTCTCCCCCAAGATCAATTACCTCTTGAAAAATGAAAGGCCTAGACTTTTCTTTAAATCCGAATTCAGGGTTCAAATCTTGAACTCTGTTTAGAATTGCTTCAATTTCTTTCGGCCACATGTGCTTTGATGCATCGAGTCTACCATAAGAGGAATATGAGATTTAAAGTAAATTAATTCTTTGAAACATGACTGTATATTCATTAAAAACATAGGAAAAAGCGTTATAGATATATACCTAAATCCTGCAACTCCATATTTAACTAGCCGATTAAGGAACTCAACGATAGCATCTTGGACATGGGATTTTGATTGATCCAAGTCATTTAACCCCAAAAGCTGGCAATTCCTGACCTGTTTTTGTAATTATAAAAGTTACACTTTAGTTTATCATTTAAGCGTCTTTGCTTGGACTAGTCAAGTTTATAATGGTCAAAAACCTGCTGGGCGTCCCCATAGTTTTCGATATTTCCAGATTTTGTCGGGCATGATGTACTTCCATGAAAATCTTCTGATGAGAAGGGAACAGCATTATATACCTTCATAGACCCATCAAACATCGAGTTACCCGTTGCTCCAGTTCCATTAGCCCAACCGCTTGTCATATGATTGATAACAGCATCGACATAAATTCGAACTCCAACAGCGTTACAGCGCTTGATCTAAAAGTATGAATTTATTTTAATTTTGCATGCCAATTTAAAATAAATAAGAAATATATCATAATGAAGTTAGAACCATATTTTTGAATTGTTCTTCGGTTCCAGAACGTGATTCCAGTTTATACGATACGGGTTGGTAACGTTCATACCAAGGTCGGTGAATATGAGCCATGTGAAATATTACATTTTCATTTGGAGGTGAAACCTGAGTTTTAAAATTTAACAAGTATAAAATATTGAGTTTGGGTTTAGTCACTTTGATAGTATTCGAATTCTCTATAGAATTTCAAAATTTTAACCTGGACTCCTCCAAACCCAGCCGCTCCAAGGAATCTTTCACATTCTAATGCAATATCATTCCACTTCCATTCAAAAAGATGGACCATAGTCGTCCTTCCTGGATAATAATTAGGGTCATATTGCCCTTCTACGAGAGATGCTAAAACAGCTCCCAGCAGAATAACTAAATTTCGTTTCATGTTAGTCAAATGATCTTGAGTAACTGGATAGGGATTAGTCGCATCATGATCTTTTATTATGTGCTTCATAAATTAAATCATTGTGCAAGGTTCTGGCACTAGTTTTTCGTGATGCAATAAGTTTGTCGTAGGTTTTTTAACAATAAAATAAATAAAATCCAAGCTTGCACGAGTTGTGGTCGTGAATTCAGTTGAGTACATTTTATTACATGTTTATATTGTGATTCAGAAGCTCATAAAGTATACAATAAAAATTATGATAAAATTATTATGTATACACTTTTTAAGCATATATTTGAAAAAGTATATGTACTTCGTATATCGTTTTTGTAGAGTTTGAAGATCAAGGACCTACATCCACCCTTGAAGACAATAACATTTAACTTTTTGCATTTAGTTTTTGTTTGATTACTTACGTCAAGAACCAATTTCAATCTAGTATCTTCTAGAATTCTTGAATTAGAATATTCTCAGTGATTCCAGGCTTCAACATGAATCAACTTTTGAAAATGCATTCAACATTTCATAATGGTTCAATTGGTATTGTGTTGCTGAATTTGGTACTTAATATTTTATGCAATGACTTTACCTGCCCAAAAATATCATTTTAACATCGCAATCTTTATTTGGGACATTACATCCCTCTTATAAACTCGCCATAAAACACGAAAGTGTAAAATGTTTAAACTTTCGAATTTTTAATTCAGTGATTACTAGGATTTTAATTTACATTGCAAAAAGTACTACGCCACACCACCCTCACTAACTTATAGTAGCTATAATTATAATTGTTAAAGCATCATGATTTGACAACATGCATCTGGCAGCAGCAAAAAAACTGTACAAATATTTAATTCCCAAAATACTGAATTAGAATTGGAATAATCGTGAATTAAAATAATAATACATTCATGTCTCGTATCGTTGAAAATATCACATTTCTGGAATGAAGCTTTAAACAAATTCCATCAAATTCTCACACAAGGAAGAAGAGTTAATTCAGATTAACTGGGAAGGAAGTTTCGTCTCAAATTATAAGAATAGTCCATGTCATCACCCACAAGAAACTACCTAAAAGCTCTCTAATTGCAGAAAATGGTACATGCATTTTCATATGGAAGGTCATCCTTCAATCATCCACTACATCCGACATATCATAATTATAACTATTAATAAATATGCATTTTTAAATTCATATTTATTTAATTGAGCAGGAATCCTGTATAAGCACACTTATATAAAATAAATATAGTCTCACATACTATGTTATTACTCCAATCTTTTTTTCAATACTACTAACTAATTATTCTCATAGAATTATTAAAGTCAATAAAATATTTTGAGTAACAAACTGAAACAACTACCTATACCTATATCCAAAGCAGGAACAGCAATACAACATTGCTGTAACCACTATAAGACATGACATGCAAAGGAAATGGCAAAAACTCGGAAGCATCCATCTATATCTACCAATATCCGTATTTTTTACTAGATATTCCTTTAAAAAATTACTAATATTTTGGAGATGTTGAATCCCATCAATCTCTGTAAAAAGTTACCTTCGTGTGTGATGGCATGGTCTTCAACAACTTTTAACATCACTCTAAAATGTCTAACATTGCTATGTGATATTACATTATTCTATTTCACATTTACTATAACCAATTCCACTCGCCCATGGACGGATGATGGTGATGACTTTTAAGCAGTGGCAAAAGTCCAACAAACAAGAACCTAATGAGAACCATAACACTACCAAGAATAAGCAAAGGGACAAACAAGACAGGTTATTCATATACCTTGACAAAGACCTTGGAAAAGTCTGTAATTTACTACTACTACTGGCCATATGATAACACGGATAACACTCATTGCAGCTATTGCAACTTGTGTTATAATTCACATTATTATCCATTATTTAAAGTTATTTTAGTTAACCCATTCAGTAAATAGTATATGGATACTGTATTTCGTACTATAGACGCTCCATTTTATTATTTTACAACGATACAAGGCGTCATAAATTTTAGCAATTATTCAGAACAAGTTTATAACTTTGTATCACTTCACGTATAAAAAAGCAGACTTTAATATCCATGATAATCGTTAGGAATAACAAGGCAATAATAATAATATATTTAATATGAGCAAACTTGTATTTGGATTGAATACAACAACCATGTAAAGGCTGCTGGAATTTATATACCAGTCAATAGTTACAGAAGAGCACTTAATTTATGTTTATAGTCAATATGACGATGTAGTGCAGTAACAGGTTAGTCTTTTCCAATTGTATAGGCACACACTAGAAAAAAAGTTCAATTATGACGAAGAAAATTTAATTAAAAAAACTTTAAC
>JAQGAA010003609.1:0-10630 GCA_034696425.1 Isotoma viridis
AATTTAGCTGTGTGATGAATCGGTATATTAAAAAACCGATCCGAGTACAAATTAGTCAATTCCTCAAACTTGAAGAAATCTTTGCCAATTAAGTGCATAGGGAGTTTTGTAGGATCATTTAGTAATTCTTTGATTAAGAGATCTCCAAAGTAAAATGTTTTAATTGAGTTTGAGACTGAGAACATATCCAAAGGGTTTACTGTGTCCCTTAGCATCATTGTTATAGGTATGGCTCTTCCCCATTCTATGTTAAGTACGTGTATCATCTTATTATGATGTACTATGTCTGTTTATTGGATAGAAACGTGTGTCAAAATGTTAGTAAAGGTTATATAATAATACTTAAATAATAATAATTTTGTTTATTATTAAATGTGTATTTCCTACCTACGGAATGAAGTAGCCCTTCGTCTGAATTTATTCCCATTATAATAGGCACTTTATCCTTTGCCCAGAACTTCCCTGATGAGATTATTGAGTAAGGATCTTCGGTAAGGAATTTTGGCTCAGTTCCTTCTGTTTCTATTGATGGCCCTACAGGAACTAGGGGATCGATGAACCATTCCTGATTTATTTCAGAAAAAAACAACCCAAGAAAATTAATTTAAAACGTGTATAGGAATTAGCTCAAAATTTACTTTTGAACCCAATTTTGTAAATACATAATAAACGTCGGTGGGTGGGGACATATTTTTTTTGGGGCGTTGGGGTAACTAATTGACCTTGCAGAGTTTATTGTAACAATATTCAGAATGGAAGAGGTCTTTACTACTATTTCTCATTATTATGATGAACCAAATCTACTATTAAGAATCGTAATAATTTTGCTACGGTATCCACTTTTTGGCATTCAAATGCTCCTGTAACACAAAATTCTTGAAAAACTCCAAAATTTTACTTACAGTAAACTTCCTTTGTTGTTCAATAATCTTTTGAACATCAGCAACATTAAGACAATCAACTAAAGTCACATTCCCACATTTCAACCATCTTCCAAACCTCTCCGTGACGAATATTGCATTTCTTGTAAAGGCCCATGGGGCTAGGGCCGAACCGCTTTGTAAATAAGCTCGATGAAATAATCCTTTACACAAATAAATAAACTTTTTAATATCCTTTTACTACTAATAATTAAATTTATTTTTAGCATGAAAAGTTAATGGCCATTTAACACTGTAAGATAAGTGTTAAAATAATAATAAAAAATACCTTCTGAAAGAGGTGATAGCATATGCAAATGAGCAGAAACAGCTCCAGTGTTAACTCCGATTAAAGTAACAGAATTAGGATCCCCACCGAACTTTTCAATATTCTCTTGAACCCATTGAAGAGCCAAGACTTGATCTTTAAGACCCATATTTCCTTGAATTAATCCATCTCCCGTGTTAGCAAATCCAAGAAGACCTATTCGAAAGTTGAAGGTTATAAGGACTATGTTATGTTCTAGGAATTTCTTTGGACCGTATGCATCTCCGGATTCGTAAAGGAATGACCCTCCGTTTATCCATATTGCTACAGGATGTTTCTTTTCTCCAGGCTGTAATTAATTCAATTTACAATCAATGGCATGATTATTGCTCAGCTTTGTTCTAATATTATTTAAAATTAGGTAGGAAAATTTTGCAATTTTTTCGTTAATTGAAGAATTATGAGCCTTTTGTATTTTTATGAGATCCCTATAATATGGGATATTTAAAATTAGATACATAAATCGCTTGGCATTGCCGTTGATTTAATGAATGTTTGGTAGATTAGTGCAAAATCTAATTATTTTGAAGCAATTAATAAAATATGCTCTGGGATTTAAACTTTTTTATGCCTTACATTGATTGATGGTGTTGCCACATTAATAAAAAGACAATCTTCATCTCCCATTACTTTGACTAGGTAAGCCTCATCCTCATCTTGGGGTTCAAAAGAAGTATCCTGTTGTGGACAAGCTGCTCCATACTCTACAGCTTTTCTAGGTGAATCCCATTTTTCTTCGTATTTCTCCGGGGCCTTTTATATAAATTTTCAAAATATATCGCTTCAGTACTTTTTGACCTTTTTAATAATTAACATTATGCTAAAACGTAATTAAATTCATATAAAAAAATCTTACTTTGAACCTTAATTGCTCTAAGGGAGGTTTAGCATACGGAATCCCTCTAAATTCTACAAAAGGTTTTTCCGAATATAAGGAAACTTGCTCCAGTCCAATTAACTCATTTCCATTAGAGAGTTTTACAACTTTTTCAATTCCATCATTATTACACTTAATTAAATTCAATTGAAATAAACTTAACAAAATGCAGTAGGAAATTACTAAAATAAAACAATTTGAATCTTTTCGAATAATCCACATCATTATTTTACTTTCCTACAGGACTAATACCCAATCCGAAATTCAACGTGGTTGAATCTACGTGGATTTTTTAACTTAAAACAACTAATAAAAAAGAATCTGCTGTCAGTATACCGACTATCAAGCATACACATTATTTACACCTGCACATTGATAACAATTTCATTTTAATCTTATCATCGTCCAGTGGGGGTTTTCTGCTGGATAAAAAGATTATATAATGCCACTCTTCTTAATATTCCAAAAACCCAAAGCAAAAAATATAAAAGATTAATTATATAATAAATTATGCTTCTGTTTGAAAGAACTCATCAATCAAATTTACTTTTTAACATTTCATTTATGCCATATTTTACAAATGCATTTAAAAGATTTTCCTATAAGCTAATATTATGCTATTTTGGCAATAATATGTATTTTATATTCAACGAATGTTAGAAAAAACCTCCTTCTTACTAACTTTTATTACACTTTACTACTACTACTACTGTTACACTGCAAATGGAATGCAAATAATAATGGAATGAAGGCAACCTTTAATAGTCAATTAGGCACTTGGGATATCTTCTTTAAGCATTATTGATGATTTAAGGTACTACGCGTAGTAGTGCTGACTATTATAATGTTTATCTTGGAATGTTTGAGAATGCACTTTTATTATGCATTTTTTGAACACAAAATAAATATTATAATTAAAAATAGAAGGGAAATAAAATTAAAAAATGTGATCAGGGTTAACTCCAATGATTTTGTATAAAAAGAACATGCTTATTGGATATCTTCAGTCATTTCTCAGTTTTACTAACAAAACAACTAATTGAACATTTATTTGTCAAATACTTTTTATCAAAATGATGAAATTCGTAAGTTTCTTTGAAAAACTTTTAAAATTCGGTGAAAAATTTGAAAATAGTTTTGAAATTTTGAAACACTTGTATTTTTTGGTACAGGTGGTTCTTGCTTTGGTTTTGGTTGCTGGAGTTTCTGCCAGGCCACAACAGAAGAAGAGTGCTGATGCTGATGTTACAATCACCCGAAGTGAATTTGAAGACAAGGGTGATGGAACTTTCAACTGGGTTTCTGAACTTTCTGATGGACAAAAACAAGAGCAATCTGGATTCTTGAAACAAATCGGAGAAGAGAAGGGAATTAGCATTTCTGGATCTTATTCTTACACTTCACCCGAAGGTGAAACATTATTTTTGAAATTCTTGATGAAATTTTGGAAAAATTCATTTGGATTATTTTTTGTTTTAGGAGAACTCATCGAAATCAAGTACCTCGCTGACGAAAACGGTAAGTATTTTACATTTTTATAAAAACGCTTTTAACTTTGAGACATTTAAATAAATTTGGAATTAATTAATTAATTTTATTTTAAATTTTAGGATTCCAACCAACCGGTGACCATTTGCCAACTCCACCACCAATCCCAGAAGTAAGACATTTGTATTTTAAATTGTACAACGAAAGATCGAATATCGTCCAGGGTTGCATTTTCGTCACAACATATTATTTATTTTAAAACAATTTCAGGCCATCCAAAAGGCTCTTGACATCATCCTCCGAAACGCTGATGCTCAAACCGCTTCACGACGAAACTAAACGCTTTAAATTTCCAAGCTATAGAAAACAGCTTAAAATGAGAAGATTCTCATCATCAAAATCATCTCTCTATCTATAGCCGTAATAATATATAATAACAATGTGATTTGTAAAAGATTATTTTTTTGTATTTACAAAAATTTACAAAATAAAATTTTATATATTTTTATAATTCAAAATCAAACCATTTGTTTCTGGCTTTTAATAAATTCGCATACGAAATACAAAGCAAATTCATCGATTCACCAACACATATCATGAGCGAAGTTGAAGGAGTGCCTTTACCATTTTTTTTAAATGCATAAACTTAAGTATTTATAATATTTAAATAAAAACAACTCTTCCAGAGTCCAAATTAAAAAAACAACTTGCGATACAAGGAATTTCTTTACGTTTACTTTAGATTTTACTTCATTCACAAAAAGTTCAATAACTTTCAGAATAAACAATATAGTTCAAGTGCATCTTGTTCTCATGTTTAGGGATTTTTTATTTAGAGATTCTTGCGTAATAATTTCCACTTAACAATTTTTATAAGTGTAATACGAGATTTGTCTTTTTAATTGCATATCTTCTTCTTATTTTTTGTGTTATCTTATACCGATGGTGGTGGTGGTGGTAGCTCTCTGTTCTGTCAGGTTTGCTGGCGGTTCAATGTTCAAGAATAATAATAATTATTACATTTGCATTGAACTAAAAGGACGTTTACTTGCTTTTTAACAATAATAAGGTGACATAGTTGATTAGGTCACCAAGTACAACTTGGTACTTGGTAGTAGTAAAAGATAAATGAGTTTGCTTTAATTATGCATGCATATAAAATAACAAATGAGATTCCACAAAATGCATGTTAAGTTTCATACATGATGAATGCATTTTATTTCCATTTTTCTTTTTACTTATTCAAATTTACTGTAAATGTTGAATTTTTGAATATTTTAAAAATGATCAAAGTAAACGAAGAGATGTCATGCTGATTGATCCTTTGCTTGTTGTATTAGCATGCACTCTCATGCATGCATGCACATTATCGAACATGACAATCAAATTTATTTATTTATTTGAGGCTAAAAAAGGAAAGAGAAAAATGCATTTTTGTCTCTTTTTAAATAATAATCGAATTGTTATTGTTTAATGAATTGCATGTGAATAATATCTGTAAATGGTTAATAAGGACAAAGAGGAGTAGGATTAAGTTTTGTTCGTAAATTATGTCAATTTTTTAAATAGAATTATTTGAAATACTTAAAATTAAATTAGGGTTTAAAACGCTAATACCTAATAATAATAGTTTTTTGTTCCTGTTTGAAATTGGCAGTGGTAGTAGTTCAAAGCTAATATTTTTTAAGTATCATATTTTGAATTATTAATTGAAAGAGTAGATTTCTTGAAATGTTCAAATTTTACTACTAAAAAATTAAAATACAAGGAACTTTTCTAATAGTTTTTTAACACAAAACAGAACGTTATTTAAATAGTAAAAAATAAAAATAAAACATTTTTCCATAAATAGAATAAAAATTTCATAGAATCCTTATCATCCTCACTAATAATACGAATCCAGCTCATAATGCATAAACAAAACTTATTTAATTTGCACCTTGATCCATGAATAATTAAATTTCTAAAAAATCACACATAACCACAATCATCCCAAACATACAATCATATCATCATCTTCTCTTCTCTTTCTATGAATAAAAATGTTTTTACATTTAAATATAACTGACCCTTAATCTAAATGACAATTATGTCTAGTCGAAACATGCATCTTCATCATTTAACAATTTTTTTAAGCAAAATTTATTACCCAAAGGTAAAGGTAATACAACAAGTAGATAGGTTGGAATTTCTGTATTCTTATTGTTGCCTGTTACTCTCTATCCAAACACATTTACAGATTTTATTGAAATTATTGTATAAAGAAAGACGACACGAGTATCTGTGTCTCGGTCAACTTCCCTCTTTATCAAAAATGAAATGAAAATGCATTATTATTTGCTTACTCAAAGCCCATTCATTCAATCACACACACACTTACAGACTCTAGATGACATTTACACTTTAACGAAATTTTAAATTTATACAAAAAAAAGTTACAACTTGTCATTTAAAAAATGAATATTCTCCCCAAAAAAATGCAAATACTTCAAATAATATTATTTTTTATACAATTATGCAAATGGGTGATGACTTAGAATTGATATTATGAATAAGTTTGTTGTGCAATTTGCTGACGATCCCAATGCAAATCAAAAATGTGAATAATGGCTTTATTGTGATGATGAGAGTTTGTCGGAAAGTTGTTAAAAAGGTTTTACACATCATTGTTGTGTAAAGGTGTAAAATCCCATGAATTGTTTTAGTCGGTATGATATAATAATTAAAGTTAATGATAGGTGGTTGCAATGTTGGCAATGGCATTACAAAAATAGCGATATTAGGCAATGCAATAGATTCAAAAAGATCATTTTGAACCGACAAATTTTAATTGCAACTTTATAATAATTAATGTATAAATTGTCTGTGTATTTGTCGTTTTATTTCCAAACAACTTGTACTCTGACATTGACTTAGCTAAAAACTATTCAACATCAAGACAATTACATTATACACAAAAGAACCCAATTTAATTGCCACCCCAATACTCTAGAAATAAAATTTTATGAAAATTCAATTTTTTCTCAATTTATAAAAATCCTTATGCAAACTATTGAAAAAGCAGATGCAAGACATAAACTATTTCAATGTTAATATAAGGGACTAACTAGGAAGATCAATAAGTTGTTGGTTATATACAATGTACAGTGTTTCCGTATTCCGCGTCCGCATCTTCTTTTTATGTAAATTAGTTCGAAGATGATATAAACTAGATTAACATAAGTTAATGAATGTTACAGATCATCAAGGAATTATTAAACTGGATTCTTTTGTCACTTGTTATTGTTGAATCTTGTCCAGAAAAATGTCTACTCTGTTTTTACGATTAATAATATATTTTTTACAAGAATGAATAGAGAAGAAGGATGAGGATTTTATTTGGCTTCTCATTTAAGTATAAATTTATGGCATATTTAACTATACCTGCACAATAAAGTAGCATCTTCTTTCCTGTAAATATTTAATTGCTAAGAATCAAGTTACTAGATTAGCATTTATAACATTTGTTTGCTATTATTGTAGAGTACACTTTGCTATTGAAATAATTTATGTGGTTAAAATAAATAACCTTAAGATCCGTCTGCTCTGTAAGTGTTGCTACAGATTCTTTGATGAAGTTTCAAGGTTTTTGTCTTGATGATATTAATGCCAAAAAAATGTATAAAAATTAATTGTAATTGTTTCACTTTAAGAATTTATTAGTGTTTAGAAGAATGCACCTTTTATAATAGTTTTGTCAACGTTATTATTATCAAATTGAGGTTTGACTCTTTGTACACTTGATCTCAAGGAAAATTAACGAAGGAAAAAACTATAAAAATTACGAGTAATTGTTTAATTTTGTATTTTTTAACTTTTATTGTTGTAATATTAAAAATTATGCAGAATTTTAATAGTTTTTATCATCTGGGACAGAAAATTAGTGTAAATATTTAATTTTTGACTTTATTTCAAGGTGTTTTATAAAATTAACGGCAAAAATTAACACATGAACAAACAAAGATAAGAGAGTTTTTAATGCTATTTGATTTTTATCAAGGAATTGTAAAAGATCAATACTCTTTAAATAGAAAACTTAAAAAAATCCCCAAATTTTCAAAGAAAAAACCCTAAATAATGATTTATTTTAAAATTTTAAAATAATTTATGAAGACAAGCCAATGCAGTTCACTTTCATCCTTTACATTTTTTTTCTTCCTCAAGCTAATGAAGAAGACATAGGTTGTGACGAGCTGAGCTGAATAATGATATTTAGACAGAATGGACATTATGACAGTAACAATAACAACATTTCATTTTGACAAAAGGAAAACACTAAAATATAATGCTATAAGGATTTTACGATTATGACAAGGGTGATGATATATTTTGGCTTCTGAGAGCATGATGACATCTGACCCTGAAGTAACTAGAAGAATATAAAATAATACACTTTTTGTCAAGCCAATTAGCTAAAAAAAATGTCTGTTGAAGAGTTATGATTGTCTCTCTATTGAGAGAGGTGAGACACTTGCGATCTGGAAAGGTGAGAAAGGAAGATGATTCCAATTTTATTTAATTAATTGTAGCGGCTTTTAAAAGACTTTTTTAATTAACTTTTTGCTTACTATGCACAAACGAGCCGAAACTACCTTGTGGGTTTTGTTATGATTCTGTGAGTACAATGCAGAGATAATTATTGGGATTTACCAAAACGGGCGAGTTTTTAAATGAGAAATGATTTATATTTACAGAGAGATTTGAAATGTGTTTAATTGAATGGGAAAGAAGAGGAAGATCAAAAGGTGAATTGAATTAGTAAGGAATTAATTATTTAAATGAGGTGAGAAAGAGATAAGGAAGATTAGGAGAGTGATGATTGTATTTAAATCTTTAGTTTGTAATTTAAGGCTAACTTGAAAAGAGTATTTAATTTTAGCATTGAATCTATAGATTGTGTTGTATGAATACATACGGAAGTGTCAAATTAGTTTTGACCTTTTGGGTGGGATAAATGGTTATTAAAGTCAGCTTTATATTGAAGAAGGTGTTTGAGAATGGAGATAAAAATTTTTTTAGGATTTGATATTTTTTGTAGTGGAAAAAATTTAATGTGATGGTTGACCGGTCGTTGAAGATTCTAAGCGTATTTATTAAAAATCGTAAATGTATTAGATGGTACGTGGTCAACGTGGTTGTGCCTCTGATCTTAGCTTAAAGGTTGGGTCTAAATATGATGAGAACGGTAGAAGTTGTTATATTATATATATAGTTAAGAATTAGCAAATCTATAAATAATTTATTCGCAAACTTGCGATTTAACTTAGAATTAATCGAATCAAAGTTATTCATCAGAAAATTGCTATTTCAAAAATAATTCTTACTCAATTAAAACATACAAAAAATCCTAAAAATGGCAAACTTGGTCCTAGTCCTGGGTTCTTTCCCACAAAAACTCCCCCTACTCCCAAAAAACATCAATCTCACTTAAAATCTATTTTAATTTCTTTAAAATCTCTCAAGGTCATCTATAAACCCATAATCCCACAACCAATAATTATATACCCTATAACCTCTGAAATCAGTGTCTCTGATCTCTTAACTCCAAAAGCCAAAAAAATTCAATTAACAACAAATCTCTTCTTCTTATCGATGCAACATTTATGACAGGATAATTAATAGTTTTCCAAATACCTAAATAATAAATCTTTTAGTTATAAAGAAAGACCACAAAATTTGTATCCTTATTTGGTACATTTAATAAGAAAATAAATGTTACTAATATTTATTTAGTACAATTAGTATGTATTTTATGCGTGTATCCAATTTCCAAGGTCCAACTATACCTAAGTAATCTATAAATACAAATATTACCTATAGAAAACCCTTAACCGATTTTAAAAATAAATGATAAAATGATTCTTTATACAAACCACGTGTCATTTTAGACTATAAATGTTTTAATGATTACAAGCTTACACTTTAAATAGAGTTTGGCAAGATTGTATGTTATTACCATGTGTTAAAAAGTGTCAATTGAATAAATTTAGAGTATTCTTTCTTGTAATTTTATTCAAATATTTGATAAAAAAGAAGCTTTATTATATTTATAAGAGAGATAAGAACTCGGCTTCTTTTAAATTAATTTATAAACTTGTCTGTCTTGTCTTCTTTGTGTCCTTCCTTCCATGTTTTATTGTCCCTATTCAACTTTCCACTTTGTGCTTTTAATAATGTCATCTCTCTTTGTGTATTTGTTTGTCTTTTTATCATCAAAATATTTTATGTTTCAAACTTGACTGTGTTGTGTATGTGCAATAGATAAAAACATTAATTCTTTGTCGCTTATTATGACTTATTTAGTTACTACTACTACTATATACTTATTTAATAAATGGTTTGCAAATGAAAAAAGTGTGTAATTAAAAATTTTAAGGTAGATTTTGCATAAATTTTATTAAATACTTTTTATACAAATTTTATACAAATTTTTTGAGTTATATGAAATGAATGGAAGAAGGCAGAAAATAGAATTGTATAACGCGATAAGGGTTTGATTATAAGTATTGGGTTGGATTTTGACAAGGATGAATCTCTGACACGTGTTTGGCACGTGTATTTTTAAAATAGAAGAGATGGATGTTACTGATAATTTATGTCGCTGCACTAATGAGTCACATATAGAATAGCGATGATTGAATAAAAGCGTGTAAATCTGCAAACGCTTTTTGAATCAATTCTCGTAATTAGGCTTAAGATAAGCGTTTCAATAAGAAATTATCGTCTAGCACAGCTACTCTAAAATTAAACTTAACTTAACCAGATGGAACTTTCTATCTGGTGTATGAGATATATTTATAAAAAATACTTGTACAATTAAAAGCGTAACATAAGTGAGACAAAACGAACTAAAAAATGTAAAACATTATGAACACATCAACACGTCTGAAAGAAACCACCTACCTACACACACAAATAATTAAATAATTTTTCAAGTTAAAACTATTTTACACATTTAATTCATCCCACACCACCATC
>JAQGAA010003610.1:0-10630 GCA_034696425.1 Isotoma viridis
TTTTCATACAAATTTTGGCAAAACTAAAAAAATCGGAATTTTGCCAATCTCACTTTTGCCACCGTGACCGTGAATCCCTAGAGACACACAATAGAGAATCCAAAGTAGGGAATCCCCTTTGGTATAATAAAGAGATTTTTGGTTGGACGACCTACCAGTATAAATAAATGTAATTCAAACAAAACATTTTAACCCTATGTGCATCGGCCAGTAGTCCTCGTCCTTGCCAAATATGTATGACCCTAGTCACCGTTAATCGTCACCGGAGTGTGGTACTTGCTATTCGTATTGTTGGTGGTACTTGACTCATTACTATTTACTGTCCGCTGGACTAGTTTTAAACAAATTTCCTAAATTGTAGGTTCCAATCAGGCTGTAAATTATGTGAGTTTTGAGAGTGTTATTTAGAACTTTTGACCCCTTAAAGAGCCCTTCATGAATGAGAATTTTAGAGGTTTGATGTCAAGAGTTAGTGGCTTCTCAGTCTACGCAATTTCTAAACAAACCTTCTATCGGTCTCAATAAATTTGGAGAATAAGCCTTATAACTATTGTGTGAGAGTTGAGCTGATTAACATTAAACTTGAAAAATGAACCCCCTGCAGAGTAAATAACGAGCCAACTGGGCACAATTTATACATTTTTCTCTATCTATTATTATTATTTTATTTTTAGTATCCGTCGAGAGTTAATTCCCAGGCTAAGGGATACGTATATTTCCCTATGTGTGTATAAAATGAAGGAACATATCGGATCGGTTTGTTAATTTAACCAGTGCGTTTGATACGAGCTTTTGATTGTAAGAGAGAGTGTAGCTAGGATTTGTACTTGAATTCATTATATGATTCCATTCTCGGAATTTTAATCCGGAAAATTGGATTATCAAATCTAGACACTTTATATTTTCATAAGAGTAAAATCCCTATTGGGTAATTTTGATCATTTTCATAGTGGAATTTTTTCCAGTTGTAAAATAAATTTGTGACTAAGCATCTTCCTCTGCACTTGAATTTGAAGTACGAATCGCAAATTTATGTAAGTAATAAGGATCAGAGTTACTTAAGAATTTAAGATGCTAGTTAAAGGCTATCCATTAAAGCTGACCTTTCAGTTATCTGCAAATTTCATCACAATGTATTAAAATTTTCATTTTAAGACGAAATCTTTTGCCACTGAATGAAAAACTTAGAAACCTATAATTGTCATAAAGTTTTTATAGATTGTCCATTTCCGAATTGTCAACGTACTAAAATTGACGTACAATATTTACTTGACCAGAGTAACAATGTTTTCATGCTTTTGAGTTTACAAGAGTTTGAAACACAAGTTTTGGATTTATCTCTATTTTTCTAAATGGAAAATAAAATCCCATATATTTCAAATTTTGAGACTGAAAACAATTCGCCCAAAATAAATTGCGATGCAAAATCCTTGCAATTAGTTTTAATAATTAGGTAAATAAAGTTGTTTATTAAATACAGTAGCTCGATCCTAAAAATTATATACAAAACGAAACTTTTCCTGAAAAATAAACAAAACTTTTTTTAGATCTAGCTCACATTTCACAAATAAATAAAAAGTAAGTTTGCTCATTATATAATACTGAGCATATTGACAGATACAAAGTTGCATTGCAGAGAGAGACTTGCATATGGAAATAATATATTTTAGTCTCAAGTTGAATAGAATTAAAGAATTTTAAAGTTACACCCTTATTCTGATGAGCTAGGGAAATTCTTTTACTTTTTTGTTACAAAGTTACAAAAGTTTAAAGAAAAAAGTTTCCAATTTTGGTGTGTGTGTGTGTGTAGGAAGTTTATGTTGGTTGTTGTATATTATGCAGTTGGTAGTTAGTTTTAGTTTTTAGACTTCAAAAGTGAGAAGAGAGGTACAAGGAAGCACAAGTTAAAAGAGAGAACTAATTTAGAGGAATTTTGTCTCCTAGAAATAAAAGAAAAAACTCCTTCCTTGTGGACCATTTGTTTTCTCCCTTGTTTCACATCTTATGACCAACTTGGTTACTTTTTCACTTGAGGATTGTTCATAAATATTTTTTTTAATCTAAAATTCACCTTTGACATTTATTTGAAAGATTTAAGAGTAAATGATTACAATATTATGAAAGAGTGGGACCAATATTAGTTTTTAGCTATTTTCAAAGCATGGTTTTGCATAGTTTGTACAAAAAAACGTTTAGAAAGTTAAACAACAAAGGAAATTTTGGAAAAATATTAAAAATAAGAATTTGTTTTAATTACAAATGTCTCTACTCTCATTGAAACACAAAAGTTATGAACAGTTTGAAGGAAACGTGAAGTAATTTATCCTGTAGGAATGAAGGGAAACCTCTGTTCAAGATGGAAATGGAAACTTATTAGATTTCTAACTACAACTTGGTTTAGGAGGTTGGGGTTTTGTACAAAATGTGGTAGTGGTGGTAAGCGAACGTGTCCAGATTCCTTTTTAAGATTAGAGTCCCTTAAAGTGACAACCGTATTAAATTGCTCACTCGCTCAATCTACAACTAATTCTTACTGTGGCAAATGTAACTATTTGTTAACTTTTAACTTGATTGCCATACTCCTTTGGTTCTGCTACCACTGCCTTTGCAATCCATCCATCCATCCATTTCGTTCTAGGTCATTTAAGCTCACTAGAGGACAAAAGGCTATTGTAGGTTAAGTAGAGAGTTTACCTCTTTAGCGGATTATACGGATTATATGGTTTGAATCTAATATGTTGGCTAAAGAGTGTAACACCTTGACCGTCTCGGGTTTTATTCTAATGTAATTTTACTGCCAGTCAGTATGACGGACTCGGTCTAACTAGATTTTCTAAAAGGAAGTAAACAAATTAACTAGAGTAGTTTGTAATAAAATAAAATCATGCAAGTTCAGAGGCTTTTCCCTTAATTGTTATTGCACCATTTAATATTTATGAGGGAATAACTTTTACTTGTGGTTTATTTTGTATTTCTAGAAGCTTACAAATTACTGTTGCCTAAGAAGAGTTTGACAATTCCGCATTTCATAAGGGTTTATACCGTTTTTACAAGATGGATTTTTTTAAATAGTGATTTTTGCGTGTGAATGGTGGAAATTGAAGTCAAAAAAGCAAAAAAGCACGTTTTTATAAAAAAAATTGGTCATTATAGGTTAAAATCCCGTCAGTCCATTATCACATTTAGCGTGTAACAAGTTAAAGAGCTTTATTATCATAAATTCACATTCTTGAGTATTTCCAATAAACAATACATGATCAATTTGCAGCTTTTCTTATAGAACCGTCCTATCTGTCATAATCTCATAATCCATCAAAAATAGTGACAGCGGACCAACTTTGTTTGTGAAATGTCAATATTGTTTTTGTTCCTTGAGTAAGCAAACAGTATGAATGATATTATTGTTATTTTATGACATAGAATAAGAAGATGAGTCCACCCACGTTGTTTTGTTACATAAAAAATGTCCAACCTTTCTTTCCCTTCCCTTCCTATATATTATCAACTCAATAACCCAATTGACAGGATGAACTTTGAGCCTCAAAGCATCACAAAGTTGCAACTACAAACAAAAATTACGCTTAAATATATATATATTCCTTGAAGAACACTTCGAAAACCTCAAGTAGTTCAAGTCCTTAGAAAAGTAATATATAAAACATCTAATAGTTTAAAAAAATGTTGTATTATTTTAAATTCAAAACGTTCAGCCCAGATCTTTTGTCGATTGTATTCATTAAAATAAGGAAAAAGGACTCGTTCCTTAGGTTGCTTTGAGAGAGAATACAGGGTTCAACCCAAAGCTCCATAGGATACTTTTAACCTGCTGACATGACATGTCATGACATACTGGGTCTACCACCACCACTTAAAAAAACGTGTTTACAGTCTCCCTGTGTTATTCAGTCCCTAGTACTTATACACTTCGTGGAAGGCAGTAACAAATTAAGATAAAGCACGTCTTCCGTGATTCACTATAACATAATATATTGAAATACACAAAATAAGAATAAAAATATGTTTGAAATCTCAATCTCTCAATCAGTCTCTCTTTTCCTCTCTTCACGTCAATTCAGTTTTAGTTAGAATATCCAAGAATCCTCAAGTACGATGCATTTTTTTATAGAACTGACAGAACTTTTTTAAAACCTTACAAATTCTCAATTGCCATCATCACCATGGACCAACTTGGGCTCAAAGCAGCTCAAAGATATCCAAGGTTCATCCTGTGTACCCTCAATGGTGCCTAATAATAATATGTACTTTTGTATGTGTCAGATTTGATTGTTCACTCATCTCCTCTCTCTTGAGAGTTGGACCTTTTTTACTATTATTTTATTATTGTACCTAAAGATGAGAGAGAGGAAGGAACCCCCAACCAGCATATTATTCACTTGGAGATTTTAAGAATCACTCTCAGCGTTTCAAAGCAATTCAAAAAACTTTCAAAGCCTCAAGTCCAACCCGCATACTTCCCTATTGACAAAGATCAGAGGGATACGGAGAAAATTGCTTTTGTCAAAAACAAAAATATTTCTTTAGAGGGTTTGAATGACCACGACTAGTAGAATTATATAAACTATGAAGCATGAGAGAATACTGTAAGAATGTAACAATAATAAAACTTTATTTCAATTGCTTTTCTACTAATAATGACCAGCATCTTGCTTCTTAAACAAAATCATAAAGGCAGTAGCACTTTAAAGTTAAAAATATATTTTTTTACATGGACTTAGTTTCAATGAAAATTTCGGGTAGGGTCAGCTATACAGTGGGTACCTTTAGATATTAAAGTTTTTCAAAAATGCCTTTGAAAATGATTCAGAAAAAGAGGGACAGAATGCATATGTACGAAATAGCCAAAGCTTATTCATCCAAAAGATAAATGAATTAATTAATGATAAGGTTGACTTGTAGTTAAGTTTTAGTTATTAAAAGGAAATGAATGTTTTGATTTGTGAAGGCGTGAAGGGGAGAAAGAGACATGGTCCAGTGGCTTTAATAAATGCAGGCGTAATTGCCTTCCTAGTTAAAATGTCACTTTCCTTCTACTTCTCTTCATCTAACATCATTATTCACTTCTGTTACTATTCTCCAATTGTCCAAACGGAACAAAGAACTTGAATTCAAATATTGTTTATAAATCATGTGGATTATCTTTGGTTTGATTTGGGTTCTTATTGTGTGGTATGAAGGAGTGGATGTTTGAAAATGTCAGTGGAGGTGATAGTTGGTTTGCTTGAATTAGGTTTGAAGACTGCAATCAAATGACCCAAAATGATGAACTTTGTAAAATGCATGATTTATGAACATTTTGAAGAAGCTCATTTGTAAGAGGTAGTATTTAAGTTTGAAAGTGTATTTAGTTAGTTAGTATGCAATAGAGAGGAGAAGATAAAAGCCGACAGATAGAGAAATGAAATTAAGGGGACACTTTGACTCTTTGGTGTGACTCAATTTTTTGTAACTCTGCCTGTGTGTGTGTCTTATCTGGATGTCCCATCGGACACTCTGACAATCAGAAAATGTCCAGGGAGAGCCTAAACTTCATTATAACTTTATTTTATGTATTCATCCTATTCAGTCTGTCAGTAACAACTGGCGACTTTTTATTCTTCCGTTTTTTTGTTATTGGATGCGTGTTAGTTACCAATGCCAATGCCACTGCCACCTCATAATAGCATCGATTGTCAATAAAGATTGGGAAAGTAGAATTGACTTGTTATTTTTGCATTTTTGGTTGACATGAAAAGGCCAGCTAGAGTTTGCAGTGGGATAATAAATTTGGACCTTTTGTAGTAATATCAAATTTAAAGTTTTGAGCATCTGTTATCTGAAATGATTTGTGATTTTTTAATATGGTACTTGATTCCAAATCAAAACATTTAGAAACAACAATGGAGGTTGTAGAAATTCACAGCAACAATGATACTTGACGCTCTTCATCAAATTCAGTTAAAATTTTAAATATGTAAATCGTAATAGTTTTAATATTCTCTGATTGTTGATAAATAGTATTTAAATTTAAAAAATGAAGCAGAAAGTGTGATGAAAAAATGACATTCCAAAATTCAAAATATAAGTCTGAGAATTTTTTCAAACAAAACCTAAAACAAAAGAAATTCCTAATTGTAAAATATAAACTTCAAGGTAAAAAAACCTGCGTGTGTACTTTATCTCTCCCTTATTTCTGGTTGTTTAACAAATTCCCTGAAGAGATAACGTCATCGGGTGCAAAAAAGTAAAAAAAAGAGAATGAATTGAATGCGGATGGTTGTAGTGGTGGTGGATAAGAAATATATCCCAAGATCATTCCTTGACTTTAATTTAGTTAGCGTTTCTTTATTTTCCGTAGGCAGGAAATGTTGAAGAATTGATTAATAAGTCCCAATAGACTTGGAGATTCCTTACTCACTCCATCCAACCAAAGAAGATTTTATTTTAGAAGTGAACTTGATATCCTCTAGGACCTATGAAGCCACAGTCTATCCTATCTATTACTTACGAGTCAACAGTAGTAGTAGTAGTTCAATGCCAGGGGGTAAAACAAGTTGGATAAACCGTAGGCACTTTTGCTCCCTGAATTTTAAACCAAGTTCAAGTACAAAAATCTATATTGAAAGGGTTTTTCACAAATTATCTTAAGGATTTGTTATCTCTCTATCTGACATACGGAGGTAGATTGTATAAAGAAACGCTTTACGTTGAAGCAATAAGCGTTTTCGATCTATTTGAAGTCATTGTTTCTAAGCGAACCTTAAGGCCACTCAGTAGCCCCCAAAGCACTGTTTGCAAGTTGGGTTATTTGGCTTGCAAGTTAGAACCATCAATTTTGTTAAGAAGAGTCCCATTTTGCTCAATAAAACTCTCTTCTTCTGGCAAGGAAAGGATAGACTATTTATTTTCTTTTACTTGCAAAATGATTCTAACTTTTTTGTATCTACATTTTTAAAAGTTATTGCCTTTTTCAGTACAAAGAGAGAGAGAAACAAAGTACATTTTTGCCTATTTCATGAATCATTCGGTTTCTTTAATGCTATAAATAATATGGGAACTTTCATTAGACAAATCTTAAAAGTTTTAAGACAAAACAAAGTTAAGTTTACTGGTAAACATGTTTTTAATGTTCAAGAAGCATGAAATTTCTTGCAAAATTTAGTTTTTTCTGTTGTAAACTGTTTCAGCGAATTATAAATCTGTTCAGTAATCATACTCCTTCCTTACATATTATATGTATAGATCCCTGGATTTGCATTTCTATTTGAAGATTTACTAAAAAAGATTCATAATTTTAGCAATTTTGGCTGTTAAAACCAACAAATGCAAATCTGTTCATTTTTAAGTGCCAAAAAATGTACCGATACATCGTCTACATTAAATTAACCATCTTATAAATTAATTTGAGATATCTTTTGTAACGTAAATTTTAAGTCAGGAACCCCCAGGAACTTTTTTTCACGTTTTTTGTATTTCGATCTGTTTTTGTAGCTTAATTTTTCATAAAATTAAGAGTTCAATCTAAAGACAACAGTACAGAATAAAAATAAAGCAGCACATTTATAAGTAGCCGGTAACCACAAAAAGTAATTGGCCTAATCAACCATTACTCTCCACTTAATAAATAGCATGAGATTAGCCTATTAGCTTTTGTGTTTATAAATTGAAAATGAGACAAGAGTAAATAATTAGGTTTTTGGCACAAGGAACAGAGAATTCTCTTGTCTAGTGAAACACAATATCGATTAAGTTGTCTTCTTAAGGGAAACATAAAATTAAGTGTAATTTTATAAATGTCAAGAATAAAAAAGTAAATGTTTACAATTTACTATGTAAGTTGTTTTCAAAGAGAGATAAACACTTAAATAATGAAAATGAATGGATGAAAGTTAACATTTCCTAAATACTGAATAAAATATTATCATCCGTTTACTTTCTAACTGCATTTCTTAACTCTTGCCGACTTCCTCAAATACCCGAGTGGATACTACAAATATATATTATAGGATCTTTACAAACTTGAGAGGGCAGTTTACATTAATCGTGTGCTGGAGGTTGGTTCTTAAACCTTGATCTTTAAGTAAACGTTGGGAATCTTGTTTTGAAATTGTCTTAAAAAGAGGACCAATAACTTGAGAAGCGTCCGAAAGCGTTTGCAAGTACACAATAATAAGGAATCATTGGAGATTCCAAAATAAAGCTGGAACACAAGAATACTGAACGCTTGGTAAAATATCCGGGTAGAAAAATGCCTTGTGAATTATTCAAACTTTTGGTTAAAATACTTCCTTCTATCTTGGTTTTGTTGATGGGATCACGTAGTTATAGGATATCTAATAAATTTCTCCAGTATACTACTACTGAAAATGCCAAGTCTTGTAGTTTTAGAATTGCAAATTTCAGGTGTAAATACTAAATACAGGTATAACTCAAATAGGTAACTAATATTAACACGTACACTTTATATGTTATGACATTATGAGGTCTTCATATACAATGGAACTGGAAAGATTACAAAGTTTTTGGGGTTAAAGAAAAAATGAATAATTTTCTTACTTTGTATGGGCTGGACTTTCTGTTATAGGTCGCAAGTCACAATTTTCGGATAAAAGTTTTCCAATATGGACAACTTTTTTAAAGAAAAAAAGGAATTTGAAAAATCCATTACCTTTCAAAATAGAAAAAAGAAGATTCTTGGACAAAATAGTTTTACCTTTTCAACATTTCCGTTATTTTCATAACGGAAATGTTGAACCATCTTTTTTCTAATGGTTAATTTTCTTTACAATTTTTATACCATTTTCTGAAGAGAGCCACAGTCACAATCCTCGAAAACGGCAGTCTTTGAATTAATCTAATTTGCAGATATTATGAAAAAACTTCTTTGGTTGGAGTTGTATATATAAATAAATTGAAACTGAATATTAGAATTTGAATTTTAGTGTGAATGGCCCTGTGTACCTCAGTCTAAAATATTTTACTTAGTTTCATAATAAAGTTAGAAAACACAAGTCTCAAAGGTGGTAAGAAAACAACATATCCCTACAGGGTAGTTAACTTTGTAAATTTAAGACAGTATGAAAAACCCGTTAATCCAGATGTATTTCTCTTTTCAAGAGATTTACACCCGAAGCGATGCAATGCATTTTTAATAACTTTTACCTCAACTACATTCACCCGACAAGTACAGAAGTCTGAGGCATACACTCAAGGAAACTCTTTCAAGACATTTTTACAACAGTCTTCAAGCAAATAACTTATTATTACGTGTAACTTAACCAATAAATACTTCATATAAACCGTAATGTTAAAAACGTATTGGATCAAGGATAAAATAACTCAATTTTTATTTATTAAGACATTTCGGCTCAGGCAACAAATATCGGTTTACATGTAATAAAGATATCGATTATAAAACCCGATTCCTATATACCCGGGTTATTTTATTTTCCCAGCTAATTTAATTTACGATCATTATATAAACTACGAGTTGTAATTAAGACAAGTTTGAATTTCATTAAAATCTTACTACTTAATGATTTATGGGGTAGTTACTTCCTTACGGGTATCAGGAAATTACCAGGTATTGTATAAAAGTATATACTACCCAGATTTTACACCATGATGAATTTAATAGTAGAACACTGAAAATGAGTAGAGTGTACCTGCGGCCTGCGGGTAATTTATATTCATCCAGCATAAAAGATAAAAAAAGTGAATAATAATAATTCATAAAGTAACATTTTTATTTATTGATATTCAGAAGGAGTAATAAGTGACAAGTCATCCAGAGATCCAGGTAGGGTGGGACTACTTAGAAATCATGTTGCTTAATATTCTTCATACTTTTGAGATGCATTTCAATAACACAACCTTACAAATTTATGAACACTATGATGCACCAAAGAGATATACATTCTTTGAATAAAAAATAAAGACAGAGTTTTTTCTAAAGAGTTATTTTACATGAGAACACTTTGTCGGCAATTTGTATGCATTTAACTTTCAAGTTGAAACCAACAAGAGTAAAACTACACACAAAGATAGAGGCACATGGGATACATACGAAATTACTTTACATTATACGGGCATCATCCTTCCCCACCTCCAACTCAACATCCGACATCTGCACCTAAATGTGTTCTCACAAATATTGTGGGCTATAGAATTTCAATTCAGAAGATTTTCGGACTCATGTGACTTTTGGGTGATCAAAGGTCAGTTTGGACCAATGACATGATGAGATCCCCCAAGGGTAATGCCCATTTTAAAGACTTTTAGTATTCAGAAGATTGTTAAGAACACGATAAAATACATTCTAACTTGTGGGCAACCCTTTTGGATTACCTGACCTCATGTTTCATAATATAATGATAATTATGGTTTGTGATATCTGTATCTAATTTTTTTATTTGTAATTTCTCAAAATATTATTAATATTTTAGACATGGAAGGAATGGCAATAATATTATGTCTTGTAGATAGAACACACGGAACATGAACACACATAGGTACAAACATTAAATTATTATTATTTCTTACCAATTTCAAATGCCTTAAGGCGTTTTCCCACTGACAAAAAATATCTAGCATCTTGCAGTTTTTGATGCTGATGCAAAATGCGAGGCTGCGT
>JAQGAA010003611.1:0-10620 GCA_034696425.1 Isotoma viridis
TGTGCTACATTCTGAAAACTCTGAAAGCTTTGAAAAATCAACTTCCTAATCAGCCAATGTGAATTTTAGTTTCTGTTTGGATCTCTAGGATCGCACTTTTACTATGAGTTTTACTTTTTGGTATTAAAATACATTGGCTCATTACCCCTTGAGTGCAATAAAACAAGGATATAATATTATGGTATGGTACGACTTTCCTCTTTAGAATAATGGAATGGATGGAAAACTTTACAGGTTCTATCCAGGGATGATAATTGATAATTAGTATATTAGTAGCGCTAATTTAGTTTATTATAACTACTATAACTATTAATAACTTACGATACGACATACACCTTACTTCGTAAACTTATTCATCAAGTCAACGTAATATTAAATTATTACAAGTTGGAGAAACAGAACTTATACTGAACAGCAGATATAAATGTAAAACTTCAACACGTATGTTTTGATGAAAAACTCCAAATTCACTCACACACACACGTACAATAAACAAGTACAACGTAGACGTAATAATAAGGAGTCTTGTTTTTGTGAGTCAAAAAATAGCCGACGAAATACTTGTCTATTGTGTATTGTTTAGCAAGTAAGTATCTATGCCCTGTATGAATGAATTCTAATTAAACATTAAAGAAAAATCCACCTCCGAATAGTTTATTTGCAAATTTGCATTCGTAAATAGAAAACAAATTATAGAAACCTGTGCTTGTGTATCTTGTATCTCTCTTGTCAGAAAGATTTTTAAACTACTTTTACCATTTTAAAACATCACAATGCCTGTAAAATCTCATTTGAATCTAAAGTAAAGAAAAACACAAGCTTTTTGCTAAAGTGTGCTAAAAGGTACAAGCTACAATCTCCACTATCGCAATCGCATAATATGTAAATATCTTCACAACATGTCATGTCATATGCCAATAAAGATCACATGAGGATTTCTTTAGATTCCCACAAGGCTTTCAGGTTTCTTACAATGTGATCCGCTTCTGCCCGGTCTTTTGTAGTTTTTTCGTCTTTGTAGTTTATTTCCATTGTAGATTGTGGATGTACGAATTTTACATATAGGCTATTTTTAAATATAACAAATGCAACCCATTGTAAAAGTTACAAAAGCAAAAAGCTGTAGTGATAACTTTCTACTTTCTCTTTTACGTTGAGTTGCAAGTGAAAGTCTTACTTTCTCCTTGAATGTTAAAACTCCGAAGTATCAGCAACTTTTGTATTTTAACAAATTATATTAGAATAAGAAGCTTAAGTTTAGCCAGTAAAAGAACAATGTCCGGTGAAGCTGCTGCTGCTATGAAAGAAGAGCCCAAGAAGAAGGGCATCATAACAATTGTAACAGGAAATGCTAATAAGCTTAAGGAAATCCAAACTATTTTAGGGGAAAGTTTTCCCTATGAGGTGAGGATTTAAGGATAAATTATTAAAGTTGTAAATTGATGAGGCGTGGAATTGGTGGAATAGTTACCTTTTTGGATTATATGTTAAACTACTCTTAAATAATGTTTTTCAGTTAGTGATAAACGGAGCAGACTTACCTGAATATCAAGGAGATGCTGATACTGTTAGCAAATTGAAATGCCGATCTGCATATGAAATTATCAAGGGACCAGTCATAGTCGAAGGTATAACGTGCTTTGTGATTCTAAGTTTAATTTACTTTTGCAGCAATTTTTTTTATAAAATGCATTTAGGAGTCAATTATATATGTTTAATAATTTCAGCTTTAACAACTTATCATTAAGGTAGAAAAAATGCATTTCCAAGTTCTGGTACCAACCATTATTAGATCGGCCAACTGCTGGGCCAAGTACTTATTAATGGAAATTCATTCCGCAGTTTTAGATTAAAGTTTCTGACCTTTATGATGATAAAACTTTTTAAACTCGAAATTCTCTTTCCATACACAGAGTTATTTTATGTTCAGAATAGTTTGAAATAGTAAATGATGCAAATCTCTTGTGGTTTCATGTTTCAGATACATGCCTTTGCTTTAATGCTCTAAATGGTCTTCCTGGTCCTTACATCAAATGGTTTCTGAAGAGTATTGGGCCTGATGGATTGCATAGAATGCTTCATGGGTTTGATGACCACTCTGGCTCAGCAATGGCAACTTTAGCTTATTTTGATGGATCTTCAGATGACGTTCGACTTTTCAAGGTACAATTTTCTAAGTTGTACATATTTTCATCATATTGTCAAATTATGACTCAATTCAGACTTCTTATATAAGACAAGATTCTAAAGCAGGTTTATTACAACCCATTCTTTGTAGGGTATTACTAAAGGGACAATTGTGAGTCCTCGTGGTGATGGTGGTTTCGGTTGGGACGTGTGCTTCCAGCCTGAAGGTTATGAAATAACTTATGGAGAAATGACATCAGAAGAAAAGAATAAGATTTCTCATCGTAAGCGAGCTATAGAAGCTATGCGGGATTATTTTGTCAAATAAACCTCCCTATGAGAAAATGTCTTTTTGATTTTACTTTTTCAGTAAATATTATATTCAATATTCAAATAATATGTACTTTATACCTGCTTGTTCTTTGTATTGAACATGAACTCAACTTAATTTAATAAAACAGAATGAGTTATGTAAAATACATAAAATATGAAAACTTATGATATTATTACTTATGACACGTGACAACGTGACTTATCAAACTATTCGACAAAATACAAAACAATCCAGCAATTTTAAGACTAACAAATCTTTCTACTTATCAATAAGCGTTCCTCTGACGCGACTTTTCTTAGCTTCCATTTCCTGTTGAGCCTGTTCTATAAGCTTTCTCTTGTTCATCCCTTTTCTTTCGAGCTGCTTTTCAATAATTCTAGCATTATTTGCGTATGAATCCGCAACTTCTCTCTGAAAAGTAATTTAATTCACAATAATGATAAAATCTCCGTGCATATAATAAATTATAATAAATACAACAATAAAAGTAATAGCAATTCGCATACCGCTTCAATTTCATCCTCTTCTTCATCAATCGTAGACACCGTGACAGAACTAAACTTGCCCATATTTTTGGTATGCTTCGTGACCATAATGGGTTTGTGCTCTTGTTCACTCGCAACTTGCTTATAAATATTACCCATAGGTCCTTCTCCAGTTTTACTTAATGCTCCACGAACAATGAAGACAGTGTTTCCTACTACATTGTGCATGTAATACAACAGTAACCCGCACCTGAAAATACCCACAATGAATAAAATGATCACAGGACATGAATTTGATATATTTTTATGGTTGATTGGTTTAATAATAACTACCTTTTGCACTTTAATCGATGCTGCTTTTCTATTCCTTCATCTCTTTTGAGAAATACGGTTTCATCAGCATCTGAAGTGATTTTGTGTGCGTGTTTCGACCCATCAATAACCCTTGCTCCGTCTCTTTTCCTCAGGGGAAGGTTTTCCAAAGGACAATCTAAAATTGTGGTAAGACAAAAACCTGTATTATTTCCTGCAGTCATTAATTGTGCAGCTATTCAGCTCAGCACACAGACAATTCGATTGAATATTGATAATTAATTAATTGTATCCATATACCTATGATAAGTGTCATTTGACCACATAAGCAATAGTAAGTCAACAATGGCTTATCTCCCGAGTATTCTTCTTGGTCTCGTGTGTCTGAACACACGATACTTCTTGACACTACCTTCGGCATTTTTGTTTACTAGAAAGATAAAAATAAATGAACAGGAAATGAGATGAATATATGTAATTCTGATCTGAATAATAATTGCAAATTCCGAAGATCGCAATACACAATAACGAAACAATTTATTCTCGTTCAAATTTTTTAGACAATAATGATCTGGCTCATGTTGTTGACTAAACAACTCAATGTGTATGTTCCGTGTAGGCGCCAAATAAATTATTTCTCGTGAAAAATAATAATTAGTGTCAAAAACCAAAGTGTCTTCGTTGCGTTAGATTGTTTCGAAAGTTTCGATTGAAAGAAAATTAATATATAATTTCAAATTTTTATTGAAAAATAGTTAATTTTGATTCTATTTACGATTCACGATGTGAAAATCTTGAGAGTTTCAGAATTGTGAAATAGAATTTACATAAAAATTCATTTCCGCAAGAATCTCAAATCTGGAACCGGTGAACTAACAAACAACAAACTAACGAGTGCAGAGTGTGAAGAAAAAGTGGAAATACTGAACTGAATATTGACTGTTAAATAATTCGAAATTCGAAATGAATTGTTTTGGATATGACAAGAAGTCTTATGAGGTGGCTAAAGCTGCTGTCTCAAAATTAAGAAAGGTGAGTTTTGTATTGTGTATTGTGCATTCATTAAATTCAAAATTGTATTTGTGATTTGATACTCCTTTCCTTAAAACTGTGATGGGTACTTTTTACTTTTTGAGTTTTGTTTTTATGTTAAATTTGAAATCCAAAATTTCAAAAATAAACATTGCATTGCGTATTATGTTGTATGTGTTAAGAATTGAGTTTAATTTTTTGTTGTAGGAAAAAGATGTACTTGAATATTTAAACGAATCAAAACCTCCGTTCCTCCGACCTGGAGATTCCATTCTATTGGGAATTGATAAGCAACGAGTGGAAAAAGAGGTGAAGGGGATTTCGGACAAATTAAAGATTCATGGCTATCCTGACCGAGGAGACAGATTATTGTATTTGCATTCCGTACTTTCTTCTAAGTTGTCACAGAATGTAAATTTATAAAAGTAGATTTTTAAAAGAGATCAGACTAATAAACAGATAATGTATTATTAAATCGTCCACACGTTTGTGTTTTAGGACGACGTATTCAAATCAATCATGAAGTTACTGCTTGAAATGAGCGAAAGGCCTACTGCTTTGATAGACCTAGAGCTTGGAAAAGATGTGTATTCCTTTCAGCCAGATGAGGACATGAGTGAAGAAGAAGATTCTGAGAAACAGAAACAATTACTTAAAGAAATACTCTTAGATGGAGGCGAACAAGATGCAATTACTCTTTCCTACTCTTCAGATAGCGAATTGAGTGTGAGGATTCTTTATTCTTGTCTTTGAATTTGATTTCAAAGAAATTGCTGAATTAGTTTAAAAAGTATATTACGTGCTCATTTTTTGATTTGTGCGTGGTATTTTTGTTCTTCAGGAATGGACCTCAGACGAAGAAGAAAGTGAAAAATCTAAAAAGTCGACTAATGATATTGTTCAACCAGATACAAACTTAAAACCATCTAGAAGTTTTTCTGAATTTTCGGACCTACCTTTAACTAAAGGTTTCTTATTCAGTATTATATTTATTAATCTTTGGGTAAAATCTTGATGTACGGTTGAATTGTTTTTTAGCTGATTATATTAAATTTAATTTATGCAGATTTAGACGATAAAAAGCAAGAAATGAAATTGTACTGGAGCATGGAAGCTGTCAGAGCTGAGAAATTTTTAAACACGGATCTTCGGAAAGTAATTCTTTTACCACTCCAAAACCAACCAGTGATTTCAGGTTTACTGGCTCTTCAGTCCAAATTTGGAGAACACTGGTTAGCATATTTTGTAACTCTACAAATAACACGCTCTATTTAACTCTAATAATATTTTACATAGGTTTCAACAGCGAGTAGCAAGGTTTTTTTATTCCAATTTACCTAATACTGTTTATTTAGGGAATGGAAAAGGCTTCAGTATTCAAATGATAAAGTCATTAAATATATAATTACTGAAGAAGATGTTATTCGAGAAATTCTGTGGCAATTTGCTGCCATAAATCCTGAAAATTCTCCCGTGTTCTCAATAGACTGGAAGTTAAAGCCGGAACTTATGCTCTCCAGTTTATCGAGATCTTCTTTTTCAGCAATGATGAAAACGTATGAGCGACTGTTTTCATCTTTAACCAAATTAAAAACATTCGTAAATTCTATTGAAGTGCCGAGTGATCAAAGAGTGAATGTTCCATCACTTTTTCGTTCTTATGCACAAGGACTGTCTGAAATTACTACCTATATTTGCGAAGAAATTGGAAAAATAGAGAAACATCTGAAGAAAACGAGTCTTCAGTCTTCAGATGGTCCTCAGCCATGCACCACCTTAGTCCAGCTTGGAAGACAAATAGAATGTTTTGTAGAGGTCATATCCATGCTAGACCGTATTCATTCAGCAGCAGTTGATGGAGGATTTTCGACCACTGATCAGTGGTTTTATTCAATCGGTCTTATAAGTAGTTTAGCAATGCACTTGAATTTACAGACGAAATCCATGAAATTCGCAGTAGTGTTTTTCTTATTTTCCAAATGTCTGTACGCTTTTCTTGATGAAATGAATTTAGCTATGAGGACTTTAACTTGGCACGAAGAACAGTTTATATTTGTTAGGTAAGTATTCCAAGAGATTATTTTACAAAGCGTAACCTACATTCGAATAAAGAATTAGTAAAAGTTGTATTTTAAATGTAGATCTAACGAAATCAAACTGTCAGATTCAAATTTTTGGACGGATGCACTAATTCTAAGATCATACGATCAGCGGCTAAAAGAAATCGGAGTACCTGTGGTATCAAGCATCGGTTATATATTACCCGGCATTTTAATAGTGTTAAAAACATCTGAAATGCTAAATCAATTAGAAGAAGATTATATAAAAGCGCTCGGTTCTCCACCTTATGCACGGAAAGTGATTGAAGATTTTATTAACAAAATGCTACCTAAAACTGGGGAACCCGATGACAAAACTCATATCCATGATCCCAAACCAGATTATAAAAGTCATTTCAAATTCATTGGACTTGAGGGTACTTTTGTAGCTGATTCGGTTAAGTATATTCTTGAGCGCGCAGAAGTAAATGAAAAAAATCAGGAGGAAAAATTACTTTCTCTTCATCGGTTTCTCTCAATATCTGACGTACCTGATGTGAATACATGGGAGGTCCTCAGTAACACATTGCAACATTGGTATGGTCCTCATTTTGAGAAAGCAAAAAATTGTATGCACAAGATATTTGTAGACTATCAAGTTGATGAAAGCATGAAAATATTTCGAGAAATAATTTTGGGAGTAAGGGAAGATTTCGCTAAAGCAGTGGTCGAATTATCATCAAAGTCCAGTTCCAAACGTTACGTAAGTAATTTGTTTATAGAAAGTAATAGCGTTAAATAAAATCAATAGTGGTAACTTAATGAATTACGTCGTATGCTTTTTGGACATGTGTAGCAATACGAAGATGAAATGAATAGAAACCCCCGCTTCCAAAAGCTTCTGAACGAATGCTACCCGGAAGGAAGAGAGAACTTTGATATTGAATTTAAACTTGACCGTTTAAATGATATGAATTATACGCTAGTTGTAAAACCACATTTTCCTCTAAATCTAATTTTGACAAATCGATCCGTCGAAGGATATCTATTTGTCTCTAGACAGTTACATAGAATCCGGAAGTGTCTGTGGGACCTTACTGCTTTAAGTATTAAGGGTAAGAAAATTAAAATACTGCTTGTCTTATGATTTGATGTTTTACGCATAATGCGATGATTAACTTAAATTTCTTTGATTCAGAGATTAAAATCATTGAAGATGTAGAGCCAAACAGACCGTTGCTGTTCCGTTTTGCATTACTTCATTTTTGCTCGAATATTAGAGCTTATTTGGTCTTCAAAATATTTGCCAAAGATCTCAGCGTTTCTTCAACTACTTGTTCGTATGATTTAGACGCAATTCGAAGAGGCGAGTGATTTATTTCTGACGTGTCTGAGTTATGCTCATCATCTTTAGTACTTATGTAACGTTTTAATATGTTTTTATTTGATGTATAGTTCACGAAGAACATTTGCATGATATTGAAGCAAAATTACTTCGTAGCCCTGTGATGGAAAACGTCATCGTTCGAAAGGTACTTTAAAAAAGTATTATCATGTATTGTTTTTGCTTTACAATAAAATAATATTGTAGGCGAAGCTACGGTTTAAAAATCATTTAATTTTACTTCCAGATGGTTTCAATGAGTGACGCATTATGCAAGTTTTGGAATAAAGGAATCCCTAATAAGAGTATGGTTTTATTAGAAGACACATTAAAAAAGTGTTGGAACGTGGTAAAAACTTTTCATCGAAGCAATTATTCTGCAGACTGTAAGTAACTTTCCAATAGCGTTAATTTGTAGATTTTTTACTACCTACTTTGTTTTCGATATAATTTTTAATAATATGATTTCAATATCTTACAGTTACTGAATTGTCCTACCACTTTGGTCCACCTCCTTCTTACTTATAGTTATAATGAGCTTAATCTATCATGGTTTGCATTATTATAAACCAGATCTCTTGATTCAAACAAAGTACACAATTGTCAACAAGGCTACCTCGATTTGGTAGACTTGCCTTAAAGTTAAAAATATTTTTGTTTTCTTATAATATCATATATTTAACGTGCAATGCTATAATGATATTGAGGTAATTAATACAATTTAAACCAACAGTTACTTTGTGAATAAAGTTCATTTTAAGTTCAACTCTTCTGCTGCCTTCTTTTTAGCGGCGGTGCTGTTTTTCGATAATTTGCGAATGAAGGAGGAATAGTGTTTTGAAGTTTTGCAAAGAACACTCAGAGAAACTGGTGTGTAGCCGTACGATGACAGTTCTTTAATCCGTTGCGATATCGTTTCCACTAAAATATCACGAAATACAATGATTAATTTGCATGATTTAATTGAAGGATTTTTCCAAGATTGATTTTTGTTGTGCTGTTACCGCTATGTCCCAATATTCGAGGTGTTTCCAATATGCGATCAGGGTCAAATCCTTGGGAGAACAGAAATTCAATCATTTCATTGAGTTTAATTGCACTTGCCGTTCTTACTGAAGGCACTCGAAGTAGAATCTCTTTGGCACTATTTCGCGCACATCCCAGTTTTTGTTGTAAGAAACTTTCTAAGTCTTTGTGACCTTCAAGTAGAACTTTTTCCCGAACCATACGAGATACGTAACTGTCAATAAAATAAAAGTTCATATGTTGATTTTAACTGCTCGAAAAATCGCAATTTTAAATGTTTGAAATGTTGAACGGTTTCTACTCGTAGCGGCAGTTAAATTACCGTAAAACTACTTAGATCCCCCTGAGATGTCAGAATAGAGCCACACAATGCCTCAGGGTCACATCAGGTTTGAAAAAATAGTGACCCCCGGAATACAATTGAAAAAATAGTGACCCCTGGAATACTACCTTGCCTAAAAACCTTTTGCGTGCAGTTTTTTTGGAATTTTTAAGCATATGCCGTACTAAACTAGGATTAAAATATAAACTCATAAATATTTAATTAATGACTGGAGTTGGAAGTATAAATACCAGAAAATCGTCATATATTAGGTATTTTTCTAAAAATCTTTAAATGAAATGAAGAATCTTTGCAATTAGTTATTAGTCCCCCCCCCTGAACTGGAACAGATCAGCCGATCGAGGTAGGATTTTATGGTAATCGTAGCTGTTTCGCATAGCTTACTGCTCATAAATACTGGTAGGTGATCTGAGAATCCAAGGCTTGATTACTGAAAGGCCCCTTTCCTTCGAAATCCTCAGCCGTTCTTGCATTCTCTGTATATTATGCTCGAATATCCATGGATCTGTTCGAATATCTTCCTTTCGAACACCTCCATCTAAACGTTATAAAGAAAGGATTGTTTTAATTCATTTAACCTTTCAAAACTAGTTAATGCTGTACTATACTGTACCTAATAAAATGGTTAATATTGTCTGTACTCTGGAGAAAGGCATAGTTGCTAAAGATTCCATCTTAGCCATTATTTCTGCAATATCGGCTGGATAACACTGAAAAACAATAACAAAACTCTAAGAAATGTTATCTCCTTACAATTTTGGATAATATTTTCTCAAACACGTACCTCCAATTCTTCAGCTAAAAATTCTATCCTAGATTTGTCTTCAAGCGTGCTAGTATATTCTGATTCTACATCCCACACCCCTTTGATACTTCTCAGTTTTGAGGTGCTTAGTTTTACAAAAGGTATAGCTACTTCAAAATCCTGGATGTTTAGAATTGACATGACCTCTGCCACTTTTACCTTCAAAGCCTCTAGAAATCATCAAAAAGTCATCATAAAAATAAACACGTGTACATTATGACAAACTTTTCCATTGATAATGCAATGGGGATTCGGGGTGCATGGTCGACTTAGTCCCTTTTTAACATGAGAACAGGAGGCCTGCGACCAAAAAGTTACCTTCAGGTATAAGCAAAATCCAAGGGTTTTTGAGCAGCCTTTTCGAAGCAACCTGGTGAGAACTTAGATATCTAGCTGTTGCTGAAATTTCTGAAGTATGACTATCGAGGAACTTTGGAAATTTCTTAATAATAACTTTAGCTTGGATATCATTAATGTGAAACACGTCCCTTAAATTCTTTGTTGCTGGTTCCAATTTATTTTGCACGAATTCGGGATCTGTGAAAAGGTTCATATTATAGGATTTTGAAGTAGGTTTCTTGCATTTGTCGATTTTATTTTGTAACGATACAGAGCTAGTAGGGGGTGATGTCTGAAAGCTTTCAATTGGATTAACTTTTGGATCTTGTTTCCTTTTAATTGTTCCATATTTTACACAATACGTTAAAGGTAGTTTTAACTCGAATTTGGGAAC
>JAQGAA010003612.1:0-10619 GCA_034696425.1 Isotoma viridis
GCCATTATTATTATACACACTCCACACGATCAATTGACACTTTTTAATGAAACATACCTTGAGATATTTTATTGAAATTTTCTTGCATTCCTTCAATCACCAACTTTAAAACTTCAATTACAAGTTTTTGAATTTTGATCTCGCATCTTGTTACCAATTGCCTGAAAATAAAGTCCAATTCTTTATTAACTGAGGTTTGTTTAAAACCAAAGAGTTAGAAACACACCTGTGCAAAACACAACACAATTCAATAGCCAAATCCTTTTCCCCTGCGATGACATCTCGAGTCCAGTGTGAGTTCAAAAGAGCCCATACACTTTTCATGAATATTTCAACATTTTCAGTGGCCTCTGAAAACGGCTGTTTACACAACGCTTCCATACTCAATCCTGCAAAACAAATTATTGTTAAGTTTCAATCCATACAGTTTAATAAAACGAGTTAAACTAAACTTACCAAAAATCAAGAAGAATCTATCAATTTTCCCTTCAATCTTGTTCCCTTCAATCTTGTTCCCTTCAGTTTCCCCTTTAGCTCCAAGTTCAGGCATAGTGGAAACACAAATAGCACAAGCTTGCACAATCGGAGGCCAAGAGTCTCGATAATAAGGGCGAACAACATCCTTTGCTTCATTTGCGAAAAAAGCTCCTCCTTCTCTTGGAAGTTGGGAAGCAAATTCTGGAGGAAGTTCAATAAGGGCTCTATCCCTCAACGCTGATAACCACAGCGGAGCAAGCACTTCTAATTCTGGTTTGACAAGTTTTAATAAATGATTCTTGGCTTTTGCTTCTCCCCTAAACAATTTAATTTTTCACATTTACTTTTATCTAAAAAATTATAATTGTTAAAATCTTAATTAAATTATTTAACTCACTTTAAAATATCAACCAAGGAATCACCAGTAGCAAGTCCATTTTCAACAGCAGCAATAAAAACCTGAGCCCATGCTTTAAGAATAGCAAGTTTCTCTAGAGTATTAGCACTTTCATTAAAATCAGGCAGTGTGGGTTTTGTTCGAATGTTTTCTAGGGCAGAAACCATTAAAGTGTGAACTCTTCTGAGATCTTCACCCCCTTGACTATTTCCTACGATCCAGGCACTGCACACTCGACAAGCTGTGGACTTCACAGCTGGATCAGTTTCAACAGAAAATGCTGGTCTTAACGCTGCACTCACCTGATTCAAAAATTACATAAAAACATTTACATAAAAACTTTGAAGTTTCTTTGGAATTTTTTTAAACTTAAGAACACAAAGGGCAAACCTGGGCTTGAAATTGTTCTAAAATAGAAGCAGAAGGGAAGTCAGGATCTTTTAATCCTGCGAAGTTATCCACAATAGTTTCAAGATTTAAAAGTCCTTCAAGTCTTAAAGAGTCGGAATTACTTGTTGCTCCCATAAATGCCATTCGGATGAGATCTGATAAATGCCTCAAAAGCTCTGAAAATTTAAGAAAAGACTTACTCACTCTATATTATTATTGAAAAACAAGAACAACTACGAGCAAACATCCACTCCACTTACCAGTTCCAGTTTCATTAATAATGTATGGAGAAGTTATCATAATTTTTCGCACACATTCCGCAGCAAATACTCTCGTAGACCATTTTGAGTTGTTACTTGGATTAACATTTCCATTTGCATCATCACTCACTACTTTGAACTCTTCATCATCTTCTTCTCCGCCGATTTCTTCTAAACCTCCGTCAGCAACTCCCTTATCTACATACCAAATGAAACCAAACATGTTACTACACCACACTAGTACACAGTTTTTCAAATTAAAAAAAAAACATTTTTGTTTTCTTACCGCAAGTCAGTATACTTTTGCATAATGCAATTACAGTTTGCAATTCAACTTTATCATTAGTTGCTGCAGTGAGAATACTGATCAGAGTGTCTTTAACGCCTTTCCTTAGAACGTCATCACATTCAATATCCAACATGGAAAATAAAGCTGCATTTATTCCATACTCGACAAATGGGCAATCTAAATTTTAAAACCATATACAGGTTAAAAAACATTCTTTTCACAAACCAATTAGATACTCTCAGGCAGAAATGAATAGAATTATTGAGAAACCTTCTTCAGCTTGACAAATCTTGGCAACATATCGAGAAACAATATCAGCTTCTCTTTGACTCAGTTGTCTAAAGCAGTCTATAGCAGATCGACGAAGGAGGAGATTGCAACTGCTCATAGATCTCTGTGTAAAAAATCAATTAATTAATAAATTAAGTTAATCTATCGACTTTTAAAAATTACAAACAAATAGAATGAACTTACATAAAGAACAGGAATGACAACATCATAATTAATCTTGCCACCAAACAAATGAATTCGTTGGAAACAAGTGATCCCTTCATTTTGTACCAAAGGATGTTCTTCGTGTCGAGTCATAATTGCACATCCAACTTCAAAGGATTTCCTCATTGAGTCTGTTTCTGCACTTCCTCCAACTACAAAAAAACCAAACTTACATCAAACTTCAAATAAAGTTAAAAGATTACTGCTTTCTCCTCGTATTTTTATACTTAACAAACCTTGAAGTTCAGGGCCCATTCCAGTAATCAAAGCAGCCATCATTTTTCCTGTAGCTTGTCGCAAATCAACCGAAAACAAGGGAATAGTGATAACCAACTTCATAACCAATTGCAATGATGGCTCGACGTAAGATCTAAACAAAGGACCACCCGTGTCTGCCACCAATGCTAAGGAATGTAATGCCCACATCTGGAATTCAAACAAAAAACCCTCATAATATAATAAGTAACTCTTGAGAAAAAACTGTTAAATTTCTAGTGGATATAGTTCTCTTACCTGAGTTTCCGGAGAAGAACTATCCTGTGCTAAATTAAGGAGTATGGAAACACTAGCATGTTGATGCCTTGAAGAATCCATCCCACCCAAATACTTATGCAGACACCCCAAAGCCAAACAATGTCCAGTACGACTCGAAACTTCTCTAGAACTCTTTAATTTATCCGAGCAATATTGTGTTAATTCTGAAGTGAAATTAGAATCTGCCACTGCTTGTGCTATTCTTCCGATTACTTCTGCAGCTGCACATCTGATAGTCGTGCTTGTGTGGCCTAGATATGGCTGCAAAAATGAAAAAAATACAACATTAATGAAAAGTTATTTTACAATTAAGCTTAAATAAATGTTTGTTCCAACTTACCACAACAAGCTGCTGAGAAATCAACTTCAACTCTTGACACCCTTTCCCATCCTTCTTATCAAGATCAAGAGTATTCACTGTACTAAACTTTCTTATATTTTTCATGGCACATAAAACTCCACAGAATATGTTGACAAGAACAGCTTCTTTTCTATTGTACTTTGTCACTTTTAAACATTCTACAAAATGTTCTATCAACTGTGTCCTGTGTTTTGTAGAAATGTGTGGGTAGAGAAGACCAAAAAGTTCTATCGCTGCGTCTATTACTGATACTCCCAAGGGCAACGGGACAGGAACTAGGATACCCTGGTCAATTTAAAATAAAAAACCAAATGAACCAAATTCCTTAAAAATTCATTTACTTGGAGGTCAAAGGTTAAGATTTTTACCTCTGGAACAACCCGGTACAAACTACAAGGATCGTGTTCAATAGCACCAGATCCAGCTGCTCCTGTCGGTTGCAACTGTAAAAATATCATTCATTTTTATACTAAAAATCCCATTTTTTTAAAAAAATTCTCTAATATTAGTTTGATTGAGATTTCAACTTTACCAAAAAGCATGCGATGATTACTCTGACATATTTATTCTGTACACATGCAAGATTTGCAAGCAGTAATGGAAAATAATTAAAAAAATAAGAACTAACTACACGTGAGATTATTTTGTTTACACGGAAGAGAGTAAATCAAATATCTATAAAAGCCCACCTGGTTAGCCTAATTGTGTGATGGTTTTTGATGAATGTGGCGAGACAAATGGAAGCGCAAGTGAGTCATTAATAATAATATTAGAATCCCGTTCAATTATTTTTAAAGAGTTTTTTAGTTTAGTGGAGGAATAGGCATTTTGAGGGGTTAAAGGTTAATCATTGTTTTTTAAGAGCTAAAGATAAGTTAATAAATGGTTTCTTTACCTGATCTTCAATAGCAATGTGGTCACTGACAAGAGAGTTGAAAATAGCGTTGGATTGGCACACTCGAGTGAATAAGGATGTTGTTGTGTTGGCCACGTTGTCATTTAACGTTAATTCCCAAATTACAAATCGGAGCATGTGAGTGTATGAACCTGTTTAGATAGTTTTGTAATTAAGTGCCATTCATTTAAGCGTAAAGTAATATCGTAAAACTTGAATTAGAATCCCAATAGGGTTATTTAGGTTCGACTAATAAGTTCAGAGGGGGTCTAATTCCAGTTTTATGATTCGTAGATAGTACTTGATACTCAAAACTGATAAGATTTGAACTTACGCTCAAACGCAGCTGGTTTAATTAAAGCCAAAGCTTCATACAGTCGAAATCTCAAAAGAGCAGCGGAAGCCTTTAATTGTTGCCCGTATGTTTTTAAAGTTGAGGATAAACTGAGATAAAAGCAAAAATTCGTGACTATATTACTTGAATTTAACAAAAAGTAATTTGTTATAAGAAACGTACTTGGTCATCATAGCCAGTGCGGACTCGATAGGTCCAAGAAGACGATTAACAATTTCATCAGTCACCAAATCAGGACAATGAAGAAGGAAACTATGAATGGAAGACAAAGCTCCAGCTCGTCCTTCAAGTGTAACCTTTAATCAGAATCAGAACCAAAACGTTATATTTTTTTAGCTTTTTTATGTAGAAAAACGGTCTAAAGGTCATTGCGAATCAATCGTGTTTGACATTTTCTACATCCGTATAATATCCGTACCTGCCACGTAAAAGCATCTCCACGTGCTTTCTCAGATTCCAACTCTTTTGTAGACTTGGGGAAAGAATTCCTCCATAAAAGAAGCATTCTTGGAAGTAACGCTTTGACAACGCTGTTTCCAAGCGTCATTATAGCTCCAATCATTAACCATCCTGCGCTTGATCTTTGAATTGAGAGACGACTGCTTTGACTCGCACTTCTGAGGAGTTCCTCAGCTGTGTTGAACACAATCTGTTAAACACAACAAAGAAGTTTAAAAACAGCCTTTTATCAAGCAAATTAAACAATAACCCAACCCACCTTTCCCGTAGCATAAGGGATACCAAGTGGCATAAGCCTCACACCGCCAAGAATCGCAGCAAGTGCTGCACTGTATCCAGAAACAGCTTCAGGCGAAGCTTTCAAATTATCCAAAGCTTGAAGACATCTCTCAATACATTTGTAAGCCATTGAAGGAATCGCAACGCAAAGACAGCGTAAAGTCCAAGCAGCAGAGAGTCTTGTGGATTGACTAGGATGGATTAAAACGCTGAAAATTCCATCAAGTAAACCGAGACTTTGATCGATGACAATGTGATGCATGGATGTGCCAAGGTTTATGAATAATGCAGCCATTTCTTGTAATGCACACACGAGCAGATGTTGGTTGAAGATTGTTTCTTGGTTGATTTCCTTTGCGTTTTCTGGACTGAAGTCTAAAATACACAAGTTAGAGTCATTCATAATTTATGTCTTGTTTTCAACTATTACTTCATGATTTTTCCATTAAAAAATAATATAAATTACACCTTGAGTGTAAATTAATTTAAGCAAAACGCGTTTAGAATTTCTAATGGGCTTATAAACAAAAACAAACCCGAAAGGAAAAACGCTGATCTCGAGTTAAGTTTCGGTTCCACCCAAAAACTGACATTTATTCAGCGTCAGACTATTAAGTGTTAATTAGCCCATACGCTGAAATAGCTTTACAATTTCCCCACGTATTTTCTGAACTAAACCGAAAAAGAGTAAAAGAAAGATAAAATGTGTTAATTCGCCCTGAAAAGCAACCACCATGAAAAGCTACGACTGACAGAAACTCCTCAGGTGAGTACACTCGCCTCATGAATATTTAAAATTGCCCAAAGTCAAGCCTTATCACACATCTTTCTTCTCTCAAAGCCAAACTAATACACTCAGGTAAATATTCCATAAATGTAATAGAATACACAGGTTGTACACTTACCAATGGAACTCATCTGTTTAAGAACTGTAGCAGCAAGAACTTTAAGTGCAGAAAATTGAGCTTTTTCTCCAAGCAGTCTTCCAAAGGAACGACGCAAAATAAAATTTACACATTTTCTTGAATAAACAGCATCCACATGGGACGTTGCTGCTTTTGGATTTGCTACCAATTCCAGAATATGATTTGTAAACGCATCCAAGTTCTTTTCTAACCAAGTTGGACCCATTTTCTCAACGAATGCTACATACGCCTGGAACAATTTCAATTATTACGAGAAAACATTTAAAAAAGTATTCAAAATTTAAATTTATTTAAACATTCTTCTTTTTAACTTACATGCGTTACACCCACACGAACTTCTCGATTAACTCCAGAACCTCCTTTGATAATCTCGCCTTTTAAAAAGCTAGTAGCCCCTCGGAGGAATCCAGTCATCAGGATGTTCAACCCTTCTTGTAAGGAAACAGCTTTGACCCCTTTTGCAGTCGCTACTACGTCTTAAAAGAAGAAATTCAAACATAAATTTTTATGTGACTTTTTTGTTACTTTATAAATAATGTGTATGGGCATTAGAATATGTGTCTTGGTTCTTTAGAGATTCTATACAATGTGCAAAAAACCCATATGATAAATCTTGGATCATTTTCTCTATTACAAAGGTTTAAAAACCCATTTACAAACTCTAGAGGGGAAACACGGCAGAGAAAGAGTTAACGATCAGTTGGAAAGAAGCTATTACAAGTGTTTTACACACTTCTTTCTGGTCATTCATAAGTTACAGGCTTTAAAACATAAATATTAGCTTTTTATGTTATTTGGCAACTGGTGAAGCAGAAAGGGCTTGAGAGATCAGATAAGTTTGGTGTTTGTGATCGCCATTGGCATATTATCCATGTCATTGATTGGATCGCATCGCAGGTTGAACTTTTAAGATTAAAAATGACCTTGACCTTTAGCATCAAAGGGCTCATACAAACAAGGTAAATTATCTTGTTTGTGCTTAAGGGCCTTGACTTTTAAAAGACCTTTGAGTGATAAATGACGTTTGACCTTTATGTCAGCTATGTGTCCTAGTTTTTAATTTGTAACCCAATTTTGTGTTTAATTGTTTAAGAAAATCCTATTCATTCATTTCCTACCGTTTCCTAAAAAACCAAACTATACCAACCACAAACTGATTTTCAGAACATTTCCAAAATCCATTAGAGTTTTTATCCATACCATTTTTTATGAACAACTCACTCTACACCTTGTTCTCTTTCTCCATGTGTAGTGAAGTCTTAGTATCCCAATAAAAATCCGTAATTTAACTTTATCACCTTGTATGTAGGTTTAAGGTTTTAGTATAAAAGTAATGATATTCACTCACTCGGAGTCATTGGCCCTCGTCCCTTGGGTACTGGTGGTTGTTGAGTGTACGAGATAATAGAACCAAGAAGACTTGCAACAGCTATTCGTCCATCGTAATCTGCTCCATCAAGTGCTCGAAAACAAAGTGATGTTATACTTTCCAACTCAGTTGTATAAAGAAATGGGGCAGAATTCATCATTTCTTGGACACATTTAGCAGCAGCTGTTCGAACAGGCATGACTCGATCTATGAGACAGATCCGAGCGATTCTGTACATTTCTTTGTGAACGCTTCCAGCCGCTGTGTCCATTCCTCGGCAGATCTGCAATTTATACAGGGAATTAAATCATTATGACCTTTTCTAAAATGCCAAACTGCCAAGGTTAACGATTCCTTCAACTGATTTACGTGTAATACTTCAAACTCTTTAAATTAAATATTTTCTCACACACACACACCTTTTCAAAAGTACGCATGGTTTCAATTCTCGACTGAGATTCCATGTTTTTAAAAGATTTTCCCAAGAGTTGTACAGTTTCTTCGTAAGATCGACCCATCATTCGTCCTAATCTCTCGTACATTTCACCCAGACAGGCTACTGCAGCTCTGCAAGATAAAAGACAATTAATAATAAGTACAATTTATGAACAACCAACCCCTTGGATAATCCCAACTACATCGTCATGTACTTATCAAAAAGTTTGACACGTTTAGATTTGACATGCATTGACAGCTTGACACAGACACAACAATATATGAATTGAATGATGGCCTAGCTAGTGGCGGAGGTAGTAGTGGTAGGGACAGTGTCAATCATAGAAAGTGACCTTTGACCTTTATAGACTCACATCCATCCATACACCACTCACACCCATAAAAAGTAAATCCCAAGGCTTCAGCCTTGTTAAAGTGTCAAGTCAAGCCTGTCCGTCAGTTATTCCAACTTACATTTTAATAGAAAGGGAAGAAGGAGAGTCATCCTTAGCCTTCAAAAGATCATTACACTTATTGACAGTGTCAAAGAGGAGAAGAGTGTCACCAACAATAAAAAGGGTTGCCATCGACCTAGCCACAATGTTCCTTGCAGAGGCTCCAGGTCCATTTTGAATTGTTTGAAGAAGTTGCTCCACTAATTGTTTCTGACAGTTTTTTAATTCAACCTGTTTTTAAAAGTTTAAAATTAACAATGAATGGCAAAGTAAAATTCAAAATTTCCAATACACAATAAAAAAAAAGTTAAAAAAACGAACCCTTGAAATAGTAGATAAAACAGTTTCGACATGTCTAAGCCACTCTAGTATAAAAAGAGGTTTCTGAATGTCACCCAACTGACTTAAGGCTTGTTCATTCAAAAGTAGAAATTTTGCTCGTTCCATTTTCGATTCCTTTGTCCTTGTTTGTTGAGTTATATGTCAAAAGTCACAGGTCACTCGTAAAACTTTCAAATTAACAACTTTAAACACGATGAATTATTTAATTGTTTAATTAAAGTTAATTATTCTATTCTAAGTGTCACTTCTTAAACTCCATCCGCAAAACCGACTTATTAAATACACAGCAGTTGACACTTGACAGTCAGTCTGTCTAATAGGCGACACAATAAGCAGAAGGAGCAAAGAAACACGTTCTACATTCTAGTAGATTTAAACAGTAACTGAAAATGTCAAAAGTCAAAGTAATGAATAAAATGACCAAGAGTGTCAGCTGGTATAATTATGAAATTAAAATATCGATCGGGAAAAAAGTGAAACTGAAAGGAAGATCCAATCCACTCACAATCCAACCAAAAACCCACACTGACTGCCAAAGCCACATACACAGTATATAAGGATTTCTCTCTTGTACACACTATAAGCCCAAAAGGCAATAATAATATCTCTGATGATAGTGGTGGTGGTAGAAGCGAATCCTCTCTCTACTCTCTTCCAAGAGTGAAACTAGACTGGCTTTTAAAATCTACTCTCGAGTTATTCCTCAGAAGTTGTGGTGGAGCGATTTTGATGGACCCACACGGGTTTTTTCGGAGACAGACAAACAGGGTATTTTAGAATTAGGAATGAAAGTTCGGCTTTTTCTTCGGGGAAAAGTTTACAAGGAATTTCACTCTATCGGTTTTCGGAATCTGACACACTTTCTTCTTTATCCCATTTCCATCCGATTGAATATAAATGAAGCTCAAGCTGGATCAAACATTTCCTTTGAGTAAAAGATATGGGATGGATGACATGGGCTTTATAATACCCGTATTTGAAAATGATGATGTCATCATGTCAAAAGAATTAGCTGTCATGAAAAATAAGATTTTACTATATAGGGTGAGTAAGCGATATGTGGGTTGTCCAAAGTCCAAACCGGGTTTTTCTACAACAAAATATAAATGGAATTGTAAGCAGCTCTGTGGTTTTTTTATGATTTTTTATATAAAAATGCTTATTCTTTTAAGTAGTTTTATAAGCATTTATAATATGCTGGATAATACGCTGCTGCGGGTTTTACTTGAGTACTTTTGTGTTCTATTAAAAACGACTTTAATTTGTATTTGGTTTAAAACTCGTATTTATTTGCCATCTAAAGATCTGTTACAGTTACAACACTCGCAGAATTTTAAGTAGATTCTCTATTGTACTTTTATTCTTAACGATTTTGTATCATTGTTATCAAAATTTCTTAAATTCTAAGGATTTTCCAAAGATTTACTGAAATAATAATTCTTTTTATGAAAAGAATCCCAAACAAAGCTCTACGGCTGTTAAATAATGTTAACAATACACAGCCCGTATTTCTGTCAAAGTCATAATATAACTTTAAAGCTACGCAGTTTTATACAAATAGGTAATGAGAACAAAACTGGAATACTGGAAAAAAAGTCAGTGTGGGTCGTGTCGTGGGTTTGGTTGTATTGTAATCAGATTAAAACCTCCGGGGCTTAAAATAACTTCAAGCGTCTTTCTGAATCTTATTTTTCTGATTTCTACCAGAAAAGGAAACAGTAGTTAGCTACTAATAAATGTCAAAAGTCATAAGGAAAAAAACCTGTGCAAAAATAAAAAAATGTTAAAAATTATTTCTTTTCACCCTACATTTGTTTCAGTGTCTATATGTTGCAGGGAATTTGATTAATTCGGTTTTATGCCATATTCCCTAGGCAGTTTGCTAAATTTTTCTCCAACTT
>JAQGAA010003613.1:0-10618 GCA_034696425.1 Isotoma viridis
CATGATGCATGAAGAGATTTACTGATAATAATGTTATACATGAATTACAAATACTATTTTCCGGAATTTAATAATACCTTGTACCAATTTTTATCGAAACAAATAATTGAAGTGTAGATAACACTAATACCTCAACCTCAATACGGATTACTTGTAAACAAACAAATCCAGTATAAGAGGTAGTAACCCAGTTTCACTGGCTGAATGATTAGTTATAATAATCTACATTTTTCTGTGTCGGTAATTATTTATTATGTGTAATATCTAAATCATCTAAATCATAAAAAACCAATAAAAAGACCTTGATGCGTAAGTTGAGAAATTCACCGAATTCTCTCTGTACACCATATAACAATCGTCTATTCAAAAGGCGTCATAAAATTCTAAATTAAATGCAATAATAATTGCATTCTACGTACATCCTTTATAAATAAAACAGACGGGCTTCTGTTGGCATTGGAATTTGGAATTTGGAATATTATTTGTAATTATTATCTCATTCAATTGAAATCACGAGGGAATCCATGGTTTTTCATATCGCAACAGGATGAAATAACAATGAACAGTTCGACTTTGATTTATAATCCATTAACTTTTTATTTTTTACTCTGAATTTAAACATTTAAGTTTAATTTTTCACTACATTTTTCTTTCCTTTACATATAATATAATCAGACATCACGCTTTATTCATACATTATATATGAAATCTGTATTACATTTTCCTCTTAAAAATCGAAATTATGTGTAGGTTATATGCAATTAAGTAATATAGATTGTAAGTCTCACAACATTTTTTGTTTTCTCCAACCTGAATTTATAGTTTAATTTTTATGACACACTACATCACGTCATGTTATATTCAGAGTGATTATGTCCGTAATCATTGATTCATAATATAGGGTATTGCCCATAATAAGATCTACTAAATTGTGACACCAAAATACCTTTCTAGGAGATGGGTAGGGTTATATATCAATTTAGAGTTTAGCCATAATATTATTTCTATAGACAATTTGCTTACAATACATAATGATTAAGCATAGATTAATAATTGTTGTTGAAACTTATTTCTTAGAAATTATTACACATTGTTGTAAAGAGTAAAACTAAAACATAAGAAAAAATCTAGCTTAATAAATTATTCAGTAATGCAAAAGTAACTTAATAAAACGCTGCATGATTTGTCACAAGTTAAGTTGATAGTCCAAAGATAAAAATTATAAAAAGTTGAGACATTTTCTAAATGTAAAAAAGCTTACAACTTACATTTTCTTGATTTGCCTTTTCATTCAAAATAAACCAACTCTCTGGCTTGTCATCAATCACATTAAAAAGTATTCAGAACTAAAGTTTATTCTGGTTCGTAATTAAGTTAAAAATGGTAGCATTCAGACATTCTATAGCATTATCCTATTACATGCTATGAAGCTACGAGCTAAATAAATCACAATAAGAAATGACTTATGAAAAATTAGTGACTTTGAAAATTACTGGTAACTTAAATGAACTGTTTAAAAAAGGGTAAATTATCGAAAACCCTTTCAAATTATATTCAAAAGTTAATTTAGTATACTAACTTTGATTTGAAACCACATTAAAAATTGTTTGACCTAACACTTATTTTCATTTCTTATAAATCAGTACGTCCATTTGGTAGGACGAAAAAATTTCGAAAACTTTGCAACATCCCGACAAAAAATTGTACACACTAACATAAAGAAAAGCAAAAATGGGCAAACGGACGATCGTTTTAAAATTTACAGGTAATTTTTTTTTGCATGGCAGTTATGAAAAAAAGTTTAGTTGATATTCATGTGCTGATGTCAACATTGGTTCTCCAAAGCCACAGTGTCATATCGCTACCATACATGACACCTTTCGTTTATAATTTCCCTTGATAAGAATAAAACTTATTAAAATATAATTAAACTATTATAAAATGACATCATTTTCACTACAACTTAACTAAAAGTAATTACAAAAATGACCATATTTTTTCTATAGTTATTTAATTAGCTTTAAGTATATTATTTTTGACTGCAAGGAGTAACTTCTACTATGGCAATTGATTTTGTTCTTGTTAGTAATGATTCAAGATATATCACAGTTTCTATCAATTAATATTGGCTTTAACTCATCAACTCCAACGGGACAATGCAATGTCCATTCCACTTTAGTTTTGTCATCCTTTGCAATATTTTTCCACTATGAAAACAGCATTTCGATATTAAACTCATACCAATGCAATATACAGAAAAATAAAGCGTTCATATTCTTTTCGTATTTTTCATCCCTTTGCTGACTCTTTCCTTGTTAAAGTTAGTTATATATAACTTTAAAATGCTAAGGCTAAATGATAATTACAAAGATAAAATTAATAAAATTTACAGTTTTGATTCCGTTAGGAACTACACCTACTTATTAAATGCATTTTTCCCATTTTTGATTTGCAATCTGAATTCGAAAATTCGTTGCTAAATCTATGCCTTATTTTAACTGATTAATACTACTATTTCTAAAAAATTAGGTACTTTATAGTAGGTACGTATTTTACAGATTATTTTTATATAAAAATTCCCAAAGACGGTAAAATTTTTCTAGAGACTGACTAAATGAGTAGGGCTGGACTTGTTTTTTTAACCTACTCGATTAATTTGGAAAAAGAAGAATATGAGAGTTAGACAGATAGGTTTGGGGATTCAAAATGTATAAAGTTATTTTCTTTCTTTGTTGCGACAAGTTTTAGAATTTAGAGAGAGAGTTACACTTAAGATTTGGATGGATTCCTTGTGTTTTTTCACAATTTACAAAAAATTTTAGTTTTTGAACAAAAATTTATGTCCCCAGAGAATTTAGACTGAAGATGAGTAGTTTTTTGTAGGTATAGTATTACTCTATGCCCTTGGAAAGAGATTGTTCCAGAACTATGTCGTAGTCATCAAGGGCAAGAAGAACTTGAACTAAATCTTGAAGAAGATCTGGATCCCGGAGGAAAGAATGCTCTTCATACATTTGACGTGTTATCTGCAAGTTTGTCATTATTGGTGGAAGTCGAGGTAAAAGATGCTCCCTAAAAATTAATTTTAAAAAACATTTTAATTTTACTTGAGTCAAATATTAATCAATCATTAAAAATATCTCTTCAGAACTTTAACTTAAGAAATTACCGTGCGCAAAGACAGATTAGTAACTGGAACTTTCCATTTTTTCCCAACGAGCTAGCATGGTAGTCGATTTTGTGAATAAGCTCGCAATAACAACTAATGTCATTGACATGTTCTGTGAGGCCGCTTCCATCGTCATTTGATAAAATTAGGTCGTAATCTTCGTCAGACAACTTTCCTTCAAAGATTTCTTGTACTCGAACTAAACAAATAAGAGTTTGGAAGTTATTGAAATTCGATAAACATTAGAAAAGCGGATGCGAGATAATAATTCAAATACCAAAATAGTCCCAAAGGTAAATGTTTTTTCCAAATAGTCGAGTTGACTTGAATCCAAAGTTAAAAACTTGTTCTAAAGAAGTCACCAATCCGTTTTCCCCACACAACAAAACAGTCAAACTACCTCGCTCCTTGTCCGTTTTGAAAAAATATTTCACAATGCTATTCACGGCATTCCCTGCAATTTTAAATCGGCAATACATTAAAACTCTTCACCATCAAATCAGTAAAGCTTAAAACATATTAAATTCGCCCAAAGACCATACTAACCTAAACACTCCTGAATTTCTGATGTACTCAATCGATTTTCATAGGACCGTCTGGGAACACTTGGGCTCCTTGCCCTCGGTGGAGTTTTTAGTCGAGATTCATTTGGACATTCTTCACCTTCATAGTGTGGCTCTCCAACCAATAGTCTTTCAGTTGATCCATCGTCAATATCTCTTCCTAACCATCGACCACATGGAAATCTGAAAAATTCAAACAAAATTTATTAATTTATAACATTTATTACGTATTTAACCTCTTGAAACCATTATTTTTATGTAAACTTACTTGACAATATGTCCGGTGACTTCATTTCTGACAACAACATAGTCGACTAACCACTTAGGCGAAACTCCACTATTGTCATGGCCCAAATGCATGTTTGTTAGCAGACCGAGATTTTTGTTCTAGAGGAAATTTAAAGTAAATCAATATGATCTTAAACTCAAGAAATCTTCAGCAATCCTATTTAATCATACTTGATACACAAATTCCAGAGTATTCTTTGGCACATTAATAGTTCCTGTTTCTCCTAAAGTTCCTGAGACGCTTATCCATACATTTGCCGTGGTGGATGATATATTAAAACGTTTGGAAGGAAATATCAGCACTCGGTAGGGCAGGACTGTTTCAAAAATTAAGCCAGCAATTATATAATTACATTTAAGCATAGCAAGAAAAGAAATCAATAATACTAATCATAAAATGTAACCAAGGTTCAAAGTTTCTTACCAATATTAAGGTATGTATTAGTGAAACAGTAGTAATCAGCCGCATTAAGTGTTAGCAAATGGTAAAGAAATTGTTCTCGTTCTTCTTCAGATCTGAGAAAAGCCGTTCGCTTGTAAAATCCTCTGAGAAGTTCATCATCAGCCAACAATGCCCTCAAGTGTTTAGACAAAACTTTTTTCTCCAGCGACAGGCGAATCCATGCCCGAGCGTAGCCAATTTCTGTTTTTATTTCGGAAATTCCTTGAACATTCCTGAAAAACAATTTAAAAAATGTCATTTAAAAAATACCATCAGAATACGCTTTTTTCGTACTATAGTTTAATAATGTTAAAAATCAGGATAACCTACCGCATATCAAAAGCGATGGAAACAGGAAGAGGTGTGATTACTGGTAAATCAACAGCACGAGGACGACGCTCTCTCTTTTCAGGGGAACGTCGTGTAGTTTCCTTCGGCTTGCCTGGAGAAGTCACATTGAGATTCAACTCGGAAGCCATTGCTGATAGATCTATAATGGTTCGATATAAGATAAACGTTTAAGATACTAAACAAACAAGTTATACAACACTTTGCTAAACGATACATATGCTCTACTTGCCATACATTACGACTCTACGACATGACAACTAGAAAATTACGCACCTACCTCAGTTTTTGTCTTAAAGACTTCTAAGCATTTTACAACACTATACAATTACATCAATTACTTTGCTAATACGTTCGTAAAACAAATCTAATCACAATAAGACTTTCTGTGGGTCACTGGAGAGATTTTAAGCTTTATCACATGATCCGAAAAACGCTTGATCCTTAACATTGGTGGTGGTGATAAGTTACAGCTAAAGCATCTTTACGGTGCCTGACTGTGGCTGCTGACCTTTGGACCATTTAAATCTCATGGAGACGCAATCTGATTCAATTTGATTCAGTTTATAAAATTTGTTGCAATAGTAGAAAAATCTCTCTTGTGATCCTCAAACAGTCTTATTGTGATTAGATTTGTTTTACGAACGTATTAGCAAAGTAATTGATGTAATTGTATAGTGTTGTAAAATGCTTAGAAGTCTTTAAGACAAAAACTGAGGTAGGTGCGTAATTTTCTAGTTGTCATGTCGTAGAGTCGTAATGTATGGCAAGTAGAGCATATGTATCGTTTAGCAAAGTGTTGTATAACTTGTTTGTTTAGTATCTTAAACGTTTATCTTATATCGAACCATTATAGATCTATCAGCAATGGCTTCCGAGTTGAATCTCAATGTGACTTCTCCAGGCAAGCCGAAGGAAACTACACGACGTTCCCCTGAAAAGAGAGAGCGTCGTCCTCGTGCTGTTGATTTACCAGTAATCACACCTCTTCCTGTTTCCATCGCTTTTGATATGCGGTAGGTTATCCTGATTTTTAACATTATTAAACTATAGTACGAAAAAAGCGTATTCTGATGGTATTTTTTAAATGACATTTTTTAAATTGTTTTTCAGGAATGTTCAAGGAATTTCCGAAATAAAAACAGAAATTGGCTACGCTCGGGCATGGATTCGCCTGTCGCTGGAGAAAAAAGTTTTGTCTAAACACTTGAGGGCATTGTTGGCTGATGATGAACTTCTCAGAGGATTTTACAAGCGAACGGCTTTTCTCAGATCTGAAGAAGAACGAGAACAATTTCTTTACCATTTGCTAACACTTAATGCGGCTGATTACTACTGTTTCACTAATACATACCTTAATATTGGTAAGAAACTTTGAACCTTGGTTACATTTTATGATTAGTATTATTGATTTCTTTTCTTGCTATGCTTAAATGTAATTATATAATTGCTGGCTTAATTTTTGAAACAGTCCTGCCCTACCGAGTGCTGATATTTCCTTCCAAACGTTTTAATATATCATCCACCACGGCAAATGTATGGATAAGCGTCTCAGGAACTTTAGGAGAAACAGGAACTATTAATGTGCCAAAGAATACTCTGGAATTTGTGTATCAAGTATGATTAAATAGGATTGCTGAAGATTTCTTGAGTTTAAGATCATATTGATTTACTTTAAATTTCCTCTAGAACAAAAATCTCGGTCTGCTAACAAACATGCATTTGGGCCATGACAATAGTGGAGTTTCGCCTAAGTGGTTAGTCGACTATGTTGTTGTCAGAAATGAAGTCACCGGACATATTGTCAAGTAAGTTTACATAAAAATAATGGTTTCAAGAGGTTAAATACGTAATAAATGTTATAAATTAATAAATTTTGTTTGAATTTTTCAGATTTCCATGTGGTCGATGGTTAGGAAGAGATATTGACGATGGATCAACTGAAAGACTATTGGTTGGAGAGCCACACTATGAAGGTGAAGAATGTCCAAATGAATCTCGACTAAAAACTCCACCGAGGGCAAGGAGCCCAAGTGTTCCCAGACGGTCCTATGAAAATCGATTGAGTACATCAGAAATTCAGGAGTGTTTAGGTTAGTATGGTCTTTGGGCGAATTTAATATGTTTTAAGCTTTACTGATTTGATGGTGAAGAGTTTTAATGTATTGCCGATTTAAAATTGCAGGGAATGCCGTGAATAGCATTGTGAAATATTTTTTCAAAACGGACAAGGAGCGAGGTAGTTTGACTGTTTTGTTGTGTGGGGAAAACGGATTGGTGACTTCTTTAGAACAAGTTTTTAACTTTGGATTCAAGTCAACTCGACTATTTGGAAAAAACATTTACCTTTGGGACTATTTTGGTATTTGAATTATTATCTCGCATCCGCTTTTCTAATGTTTATCGAATTTCAATAACTTCCAAACTCTTATTTGTTTAGTTCGAGTACAAGAAATCTTTGAAGGAAAGTTGTCTGACGAAGATTACGACCTAATTTTATCAAATGACGATGGAAGCGGCCTCACAGAACATGTCAATGACATTAGTTGTTATTGCGAGCTTATTCACAAAATCGACTACCATGCTAGCTCGTTGGGAAAAAATGGAAAGTTCCAGTTACTAATCTGTCTTTGCGCACGGTAATTTCTTAAGTTAAAGTTCTGAAGAGATATTTTTAATGATTGATTAATATTTGACTCAAGTAAAATTAAAATGTTTTTTAAAATTAATTTTTAGGGAGCATCTTTTACCTCGACTTCCACCAATAATGACAAACTTGCAGATAACACGTCAAATGTATGAAGAGCATTCTTTCCTCCGGGATCCAGATCTTCTTCAAGATTTAGTTCAAGTTCTTCTTGCCCTTGATGACTACGACATAGTTCTGGAACAATCTCTTTCCAAGGGCATAGAGTAATACTATACCTACAAAAAACTACTCATCTTCAGTCTAAATTCTCTGGGGACATAAATTTTTGTTCAAAAACTAAAATTTTTTGTAAATTGTGAAAAAACACAAGGAATCCATCCAAATCTTAAGTGTAACTCTCTCTCTAAATTCTAAAACTTGTCGCAACAAAGAAAGAAAATAACTTTATACATTTTGAATCCCCAAACCTATCTGTCTAACTCTCATATTCTTCTTTTTCCAAATTAATCGAGTAGGTTAAAAAAACAAGTCCAGCCCTACTCATTTAGTCAGTCTCTAGAAAAATTTTACCGTCTTTGGGAATTTTTATATAAAAATAATCTGTAAAATACGTACCTACTATAAAGTACCTAATTTTTTAGAAATAGTAGTATTAATCAGTTAAAATAAGGCATAGATTTAGCAACGAATTTTCGAATTCAGATTGCAAATCAAAAATGGGAAAAATGCATTTAATAAGTAGGTGTAGTTCCTAACGGAATCAAAACTGTAAATTTTATTAATTTTATCTTTGTAATTATCATTTAGCCTTAGCATTTTAAAGTTATATATAACTAACTTTAACAAGGAAAGAGTCAGCAAAGGGATGAAAAATACGAAAAGAATATGAACGCTTTATTTTTCTGTATATTGCATTGGTATGAGTTTAATATCGAAATGCTGTTTTCATAGTGGAAAAATATTGCAAAGGATGACAAAACTAAAGTGGAATGGACATTGCATTGTCCCGTTGGAGTTGATGAGTTAAAGCCAATATTAATTGATAGAAACTGTGATATATCTTGAATCATTACTAACAAGAACAAAATCAATTGCCATAGTAGAAGTTACTCCTTGCAGTCAAAAATAATATACTTAAAGCTAATTAAATAACTATAGAAAAAATATGGTCATTTTTGTAATTACTTTTAGTTAAGTTGTAGTGAAAATGATGTCATTTTATAATAGTTTAATTATATTTTAATAAGTTTTATTCTTATCAAGGGAAATTATAAACGAAAGGTGTCATGTATGGTAGCGATATGACACTGTGGCTTTGGAGAACCAATGTTGACATCAGCACATGAATATCAACTAAACTTTTTTTCATAACTGCCATGCAAAAAAAAATTACCTGTAAATTTTAAAACGATCGTCCGTTTGCCCATTTTTGCTTTTCTTTATGTTAGTGTGTACAATTTTTTGTCGGGATGTTGCAAAGTTTTCGAAATTTTTTCGTCCTACCAAATGGACGTACTGATTTATAAGAAATGAAAATAAGTGTTAGGTCAAACAATTTTTAATGTGGTTTCAAATCAAAGTTAGTATACTAAATTAACTTTTGAATATAATTTGAAAGGGTTTTCGATAATTTACCCTTTTTTAAACAGTTCATTTAAGTTACCAGTAATTTTCAAAGTCACTAATTTTTCATAAGTCATTTCTTATTGTGATTTATTTAGCTCGTAGCTTCATAGCATGTAATAGGATAATGCTATAGAATGTCTGAATGCTACCATTTTTAACTTAATTACGAACCAGAATAAACTTTAGTTCTGAATACTTTTTAATGTGATTGATGACAAGCCAGAGAGTTGGTTTATTTTGAATGAAAAGGCAAATCAAGAAAATGTAAGTTGTAAGCTTTTTTACATTTAGAAAATGTCTCAACTTTTTATAATTTTTATCTTTGGACTATCAACTTAACTTGTGACAAATCATGCAGCGTTTTATTAAGTTACTTTTGCATTACTGAATAATTTATTAAGCTAGATTTTTTCTTATGTTTTAGTTTTACTCTTTACAACAATGTGTAATAATTTCTAAGAAATAAGTTTCAACAACAATTATTAATCTATGCTTAATCATTATGTATTGTAAGCAAATTGTCTATAGAAATAATATTATGGCTAAACTCTAAATTGATATATAACCCTACCCATCTCCTAGAAAGGTATTTTGGTGTCACAATTTAGTAGATCTTATTATGGGCAATACCCTATATTATGAATCAATGATTACGGACATAATCACTCTGAATATAACATGACGTGATGTAGTGTGTCATAAAAATTAAACTATAAATTCAGGTTGGAGAAAACAAAAAATGTTGTGAGACTTACAATCTATATTACTTAATTGCATATAACCTACACATAATTTCGATTTTTAAGAGGAAAATGTAATACAGATTTCATATATAATGTATGAATAAAGCGTGATGTCTGATTATATTATATGTAAAGGAAAGAAAAATGTAGTGAAAAATTAAACTTAAATGTTTAAATTCAGAGTAAAAAATAAAAAGTTAATGGATTATAAATCAAAGTCGAACTGTTCATTGTTATTTCATCCTGTTGCGATATGAAAAACCATGGATTCCCTCGTGATTTCAATTGAATGAGATAATAATTACAAATAATATTCCAAATTCCAAATTCCAATGCCAACAGAAGCCCGTCTGTTTTATTTATAAAGGATGTACGTAGAATGCAATTATTATTGCATTTAATTTAGAATTTTATGACGCCTTTTGAATAGACGATTGTTATATGGTGTACAGAGAGAATTCGGTGAATTTCTCAACTTACGCATCAAGGTCTTTTTATTGGTTTTTTATGATTTAGATGATTTAGATATTACACATAATAAATAATTACCGACACAGAAAAATGTAGATTATTATAACTAATCATTCAGCCAGTGAAACTGGGTTACTACCTCTTATACTGGATTTGTTTGTTTACAAGTAATCCGTATTGAGGTTGAGGTATTAGTGTTATCTACACTTCAATTATTTGTTTCGATAAAAATTGGTACAAGGTATTATTAAATTCCGGAAAATAGTATTTGTAATTCATGTATAACATTATTATCAGTAAATCTCTTCATGCATCATG
>JAQGAA010003614.1:0-10617 GCA_034696425.1 Isotoma viridis
TGTATATCTTTAGCTTTAGCTGATGAAATAGGGTTCCCACTCCGGCTTCCCAGCAGCCAGGAGCTCCGTACAGCGTCACACTCACAACAAACGTCCTTTACAAAATTTTAAACTGAATATTCTTTGTCAGCACCTCAACGTCCAGTCCAGCCATTTCAGAATTCAGAGTTGCAGAGTTGTGTCCTTATGTCGTTGTGTGTTGTGTGCTGATTGTTGTAATTTATTTAAATGAATTGAAGATGCTGGCCAAATCTGAAATCACAAATTTGAAATTGTAAATTGTGAATTGACCTTGACCCACATTTCACTTTAGCCTTATATACTATCAACTATGCAGATTGCAGATGCAGACTATGCACTATACATACTACATACTATACGCCAAGTGCCAATTGTACTGACTCACTGACTGTATTGTTTCGATTTAAATATTTTTGATAGTTATAGTTTATTTTATTGAATTTATTTCTATTTAATTATCAATCCCCGATATGGCCACAACACAATGAATGCAATGCACAAAAACATGTTGTTCATTCAACAAGCAACAAGTAGTTATTGCCGGCTGCGGGTGCAGAGTGCAGAGCTCAGCAGAGCAGACAGACTAGACAGGGTAATTAAAGTAATTAAGTTGATAGAGTTCGAGCAACTCCAATCCAACTGTCCAACTAACTCCCTGATCAGATATATATATCTCTATGGGGTATATTATAGTCAATTTTGCGAACCTGCTGCATTGAGATTGATATTAGCCGAAAACTGAAACAACGGGACACCGACCGACTTACTACACTACAAGTACAAGGATTCCTTCATTCCTTTTATTAGGTCAATTTGCCTACGACAGTCGTAGTACGACTTGATTAGACGAATTATGGTTCTATTAGACGATTAGACCTAATAAGTAGACTAAATATTGAATATTTTTAAAAAGTCATAAAAGTCATAATGCGCATGGAAATATGATATTTGTAAATTATGAAACACGAACTTGAAATCTTTTATGAATGTAAATTGATAAATAAGTCGATAAAGATTTTGATATGCTCAAATAACAATAGAATAGTTCATGTTTATTAAAAAATAGAGCTAAATTATTATTTTATAATTAGTATAACTATTATTACATATTGCATTTTTATATTGCACTTACTTAAAAGAGGCACCGCACCGGAGGGACATTTTTCACTAATCAATTATACATAAATAGTTTTTATGTACTATAGACATAGACTATAATATAACAACATGGCAGTTTAATTGTCTAAACGAAGCGAAGTAGGAGAAGTATATTTCATTTCATGTTGACGTTGACCTGTGGCTGTGGTATTTAATTTCTAAGGATAAAGCATATTGCTCTCTTTTATATTTTTGTCGAGTTATAAAAAAGAGGCATTTAAAAAATTAATACAATGCTTAGTAATGAGGAAACTGAAATCCCAACTAGGTGAACAAATGAAGCAAAGAGTAAAGTTTACATGCTTATCGAAGGGATCAACGTAATGTAAAGATCAAACCTTAAACTGATAATTTTACATCATACTGCTTTCTTCATTAAAAATTCAGATTCAGAATATTCCACTTCAAATACCTAACTAGTAGTTGCCTATCTGAGTTTCAAGAAATACAACTTAAATTCAAATTTCAAAATAGCTCGTCTGTACTGGAAAGACTGGAACACCGGACTTCATAAATTATGTACAAACTAGTATATTACTAAACTTGAGCCACTTGACTAAAATTATAATCAAAACTACCTTTCTAGAAAATAGAAACAATATTTATAAGAACAACATCGATTCAGTCTTGACTTTATGTTTTCACTATCATGTAGAACAGAATTTAAGGAGAAATTCAAGGAATGGAGAGTTCAGTAAAACAATCTTGAAATGTTGTACACTCTTTGTAAATATTTTTTAAGCGAAAAAAAGCAAATTCATGCTTGTCCATCATGTCCCAAAAACCATCATCTATATTTTTAGGTTCGTTATCATCATATTCCTCTCCCTCCCACTCATTCGTGTCAGGGAATTTCTTCATTATGAAATTAGTTACCCCTTCTCTCAAACCAGAGTTGGTGACGAATGTCTTAGCAGTTTGAACTTCATGATTGCTAATTGGAACGATACTGGTCCGTGAGTTTTTCGCAGGGCTTGAATAATAATTTTTATGACGCTCCTTCCAATCCATCCCCCATATCCTGACACCAGTAATTGTTTTTATTTTACTTACATTCGCAATTAAGCGAGCAGTAACTTTTCCTGCTGATGGATCTTCTTGTTCGGATTCGCTTCCAGGGGTTTGATCTCTCTGTCGAATGGACACTATTGTAAGGTTGGGGAACATAAGGTGGATATTCGCACAAAAGGTTGCAGGAAAAAAACAAAGATCTAAAAATAGTTCTTTTAAACTTTCTTTGACAACTTGCTTAGGAGTAGGAGTGAACGTTAAATTGCATTTGCACAAAGCTAGAAACTTAAGTTCTTCATTAAAGACTAAGTCTTCTTGAAGATCCAGTGTTGTGTATCTTTTATGATTCCATGAGGGCAGAATTAGCCATGATGATAATACAGTTAGCTTAGGACACTTTTTTATGAATGCGGCTAAATCATTTTCTGATGATGCCACAACATTGTAGAATACGACTTGTTCAAGATGTAGCGTTGGGAATTTAGAGACTTTCGGAATGTCTGTTTTCAATAGATATAGTAGCTTTAGATGATCATGTGTTTTCAACCCAGACATTATTTCGATAGCGTCCCCAGCCCCACGGAAGCTTATTGTCAGCTCTTGATTGATTTTATCCATGACAAGCATTTTAACTCCATTAACTTTTATACTTATTACAGATGTCAGCCGCCATAAATCTTTAAGTTTCCACGTTTCTTTTTTCTGTTTGTCAAAGAAGATATATTTTCTTACGTCGAAAAAGCGATCAAATCGGTCGAAAGAGTCTTTAATCGTGTCATCCTGCAAGTCTAACCGGAACTCTTCCATTAGAGGCATATATACTCTTGGAACGTGAAACTGAATTTTTGTTACATTGGGGATATCAATTTTTCGAGTCACTTTTGCAGTTGAGGGTTTTTGCCAACGTTTGATGTATTGGTCCCACGGAATAGCAGAGTCCAAACCCGGGTTTGCATTTTCATTCGCAGAAATTTCATCCGATTGGCCAGAGACAGAAGCGTTTTCCCTAGGTGCTTTAGGTTGTGCATGTTTTCGCTTAGATGGACGTTTTGGGTTCCTCGTGGGAGTAGGACTAGGTGGACTAGAACACAGCTCTATTTAAAATCAAAATAAAAGTATAAAATTAAGATCAAAGTAAGTGTATATTTTTTTTAAATATTTTAAATTATTGAGAAGTATATCCACTGCAGCAGCGTAGGAAATCATTAATCACGGGAAAGCATCTGTTTCATTTCATACCGACAATTAGCCATGGTACGCTGGCAAGCTACCCTTAAAATTTGCTTTACATCCCTCATGAACTATCAATACCAGATTTTCCGTATAAAGACAAATCTTCAACTTTATGGATAGAAGCCAAGATGTTTCAAAATTTTGTAAAATTGAAGTGAAGTAGGTAATTAAGTTGCGCGAATATTCAACGAATTCCGGTCAAAAACCCAAATTTTTGCATTTTTTTGTCATTTTTACGATGTAAATAATAAGTACCCCCAGTTAGAATAAGCCCCATGTTTTCATAGGAATTGAAGTAACGCGTCGGGAGGATTTGAATTGAGTTTTTCGGTATAACGGACAAAAACAATTACCTGTACTAGCTGGGGAAAGTGGTAGATGATTAAGCATATCTGTTTTATTGGTAACTTTCGAAGTGGAAGCAATAGGTTGGGACCGACGACTGAATCCAATGCTGGACCAATTGCTAATTATGGATCGACAACGACGGGGTCGATTACTTGATTCTGATTCTGAGCGGCCGAAGTTACCTTCTGGAGACTCATGACCATTAGTCATTGATTGTTGGCCGTTGTTCAGTGTTTCATTCTCATTACTGGTTAATTCATGACCATTAGTCATTGATTGTTGGCCGTTGTTCAGTGTTTCATTCTCATTACTGGTTAATTCATGACCGTTAGTCATTGATACATTGTCAATAGTCATTGTTTCAGTAGGACTGTACCGGTTTAAGACTTGAATCCCTAATCCTGATCGTTCATCATCATTATCATTAACACTTTGACTTTGAACTCGTGTATACTGCAGTTGGCTGGATTTAATTCCGAAAACTCGGGGTTTAGTATTAAATACGGTAATAGTTTTACGCTTATCTGGAGCACAATTAACATATCCATATACTTCTACTAATTCAACTAGAGTAAGAATGTTGCTAGGCTGGACGATATTTCCTATATCTCCTAGACTTATTAAAGGAAACCGAATATACTGAATCAAAGGATTCAATTCAGTTCGGAGCAGAGCTGGCGTGATTTCCTCATGAGTTCCACTCTGTTTCTGTATCTTGATCGTTGCCCACCTTAAGTACAAAAACAAATATTTTCAAAATAAATGTAATGTTAAATTAAAAAGCGATTTAATCGTCGCTTAAAAACTTGTACTTTTTTAAATAGTTTAAAATACCTGATGAGTGCTTCAAATATTTCCAATTCTGAACAATACAAATCATCCCTTGGTAGCAGTTCCAGTAAAGTGACCATTTCTACACTTAAAAAGGCCTCAGTCTTGAATATCTTGTCGCAATTTCTATTTATTTAAGGCAAACAAAAGAATGAAAAGAAAAACATTATGTTTATTGTTATGTAATTGTTCGAAGTGTAACGAGTACGAGATAGAAAAACGTATATACCTGAGTATAAAGTCTAATGCCACAGACTTTAGTTGATTAGAATGAAAAAAACGGCATTTTTCAAATATTTGCAGCACATTTTCAATTTTGATCAGTTTTTGTAACTTATTTAGGCACATTGTTAGCAAGCCAAAGGGGTCAAACTCGGCTGCTAATTCCACAAGTTGAAGCAATTCGATATCTTGAACTTCGCTCAGTTCTTCGGAATAAATGTACTAAAAATCAAAATCAACATTAAAATATACAATTTAAAGTAACATTTTTTTGTTCAAAAACTAATTAACTAAATGACTATGACTATATATAATAAAAAAACTTACTTCTATTAAATATTTAAAACTCATAGGGTTCGGAGTTCTTAGAATCATTTCTGTTGCATCCGGTGGAAGTTCACGAAGTTCTTGACTCAGCACACGGTTCCGAACATGTATGACAGATTTGTGCACTTCAAATGTTTCTTGTACGAAACCATGAGGATTTTCGACTATAATAGTTAAATCTGATTTAACGTCCGAGGGTGGCCACCGTGGCATGATGTCTTTAAAAATCTCCTTCCACTCCCTGCAGTTCTCGGGTTGGGTTTCCGCTTGTTGGTAGTCAATCGTCTCTAAGGGTTCTTCCATTTTTTCGTAAGTGCTGAGAAGGCCACACATTATTCCTTTTCTACTCGGAGCCATATCCGGTTCTGCCAGTGGTGATGCACCAATGTCAAAGTGCTGTTGTATCTTAAGCTGATGTATTTGAATTGAGTTCCAAGTTCCAACCTTCCAACCCCAAGCCAGGTGCTCCAATTATTCCAGATTCTGTGTTCTGGTCTTGTCGATTCTAGTAATCAGTTGTCAGTGTGCAGTGCATTGTGTCAACTTACAAGAATCAAGAAAGTAAACCTTCAATCTTTCAAAATTTTAAACTGAATAGTTTTTGTACAATTTCAATTTCGAAGTTAGAAAGTTAATTCATTAACAACAGAAACAAAAGTCGAAAAATTGCATGGATAAATGATTAATGGAAAAACATGAAAGTAACTGAATTTAAAACGTTTCAGAATTTCAGATCACAGGAGATAGAAATAAAAAACAAAAAACCAACTGTTGCATGCAATTGCAGTGTAAAAATTCACAGAAATCACATCACAACAACTATTTCCCGGGTATAAAGCGCATTTTACATGTAGGCCATGGCCACAAGTTTGGGTCCATTAGCTCTAATGCAAATTTCAAAACCTTTGAGGCCTTTGCCTTTGTTCCTTTACTTTTACTTCATTTCATCCTAAAACTGCTAAATACCAATACCAACCCAAGCGGCAAGCGGCCAGCGATATAAAGTAAAAACGAATGATACCAAAGTACCTATTAAAAAAAGGATCTAAATGATACCCGGGTATCTTTCGCATAAAACTATTTTAATTTGTAATTATACGCTAACTTGATAGTAGTTTCAAATTTCTATAAAAAATGTATGCAATCAGAACACCAAAAAAACCCTAACCTTAGATGATAAGCACCTTAAATTAAAATAAAAGTTCATCAAAAAAACTGCTTCGAATTGAAATGAAAAGTTTTAAAATGAAAATTATTATTAATATTCAGATTATGCATTTGTTTGTCATTTTTAGGTTCATGCATTTTTAGGTTATAAAATGGATTTGAAATAAAAAGTTTTTAATCCGAGTCATAAACTTAATATTAAAGGGTTTTTAGTTTTTTTAGGAATTAAAATCTAAAGTTCAGTTTAAAAATTCAGTGTTAAGTTGTTAAAAACTATGATTGATAATATTATGATGGTATGCATTTTTTAAGATCATGTGCGGTAGAAAAAGCCAATCTTATTCTGATGGAATTAGTGAAAGTATAAAATTATAATAGGTACAATATTTAATAGCAATAATACAATAGGTTTTATAGTTTTAAATTGATTTAAAACTAAGCAATACGTTAAATTAAATAATGCACATATTTAAAAAGCAAAGCCACTGGTAAGTGATACATGGGATAGGTGGAATATGCTTTTGAAATGTATTACTAAAACTACTTGAAATCTTGAATATTAATTGTCATTAGATTGTCAATAGATTACTAAACGGTAAAAAACACAAAGATTTTTATGTATACTGAAATAACAAATCATAGTTCATTTATTGAAAAATACAACTACGTTGTTGCATTATAATTATTAAATTATCACATTATTTTTATTATATTAACTATTATTAATATATTGTACTAATGAAGGGCAAGGGACATGTGGACGTGTTTCACTAATTAACTTAATTATTTATAAACATAAAAGATTGATAGATAGATTAGATACTTACAACTACATAACAGATCATTTTATATCTTACTAACCTAAAGTTTAAAAGAAGCGAATAAATATTTATTTGATATTTAGATATCTTTATTTTTCTAAAGGCGGAATAAAACATTAAATAATATTAATTATTACCTGAATTTTAAAGAGTAAGAAGAGAGATAATAATAATACAAAAATAATACGATTCTTATTATAATAAATTAAGAAACTGCACAGCCCCAATGAGATAAAGGCACTAAGAACAATAATACCAGATAAAATGTTGACATAGTAAAGGCATAGGGTAGCTATTATTATACTGTTTAAATTACGAAATTTTAGCTAAAAATGTTTTATCTAGTTTCACGGGGTACTTGTTGGTTGCAAGATGTTCACCAGCCAGGGTGCTTAGTTTAATAACAAAAGCTCCAATATATATATATTATTCATGAAAAATTCTTTTCTTGTGCAATCGGAGTCAACGAATTGTAGTAGCAATTAAAAATAGCTCAACAGTGCAGGACCCCGAAATTACAAAATACATTAGTAGGTGAAAGCAAAACCTGACACAAATAAGAATAAGATATAAAACATCTTCAGTCTTTGCTTACTTTATACCGAGAATGAATGTGGTATTGGTATATAGAGAGAAGAACTTAACAATAAGTTCAAGGAAAGGACAGAGGAACAAAACAGTTTTGAAATGTTTTGTGGTCTTTGTATATATTTTTCAAGCGGAAATACAAAAATTCGTGCTGATCCATTAGGTCCCAAAATCCATTATCATCTTCTTTAGGTTCGCGATCATTAAATTCTTCACCCCTCCAGATCCACTCATTCGTCCCCTTGGCCTCATTTGTCACCTTGGCCATTAAGAAGTTAGTTACCCCTTCTCTCAAACCAGACGTTGTGACAAATGTCTTAGCAATTTCAACTTCTTGATCGCTAATTGGAACGATACTGGTTCTCAAGTTTTTCATAGGACTTGATGGATCATTTTGATAACGCTCTTGCCAATCCATCCCCCATATACGGATACCAGTCATTGTTTTTATTTTGCTTAAGTTCGCAATCAAGCGTGCAGTAACTTTTCCTGCTGATGGATCTGATTGTTCCGATCTTTTTCGAGGAATGTCTTTCAAGGCAATCTGCCTAATGGACACTCTCATTAGTTTCGGGAATAAAAGGTGGATGTGGGCAGCAAAAGTGGCAGGAAAATAACAAATATCCAAATAGAGTTCTTTCAATTCATCTTTAACTACTTGTTTTGGAGTGAAAGTCAAGTTGCACCTGCTTAAAGCTAGATGCTCTAGTTTTTCATTAGAGATTAGATCTTTAAGGTCCAAAGATGAAAATCGTTGTTGTTCCTGATTTAATGAGGGTAGGTTCACCCACGAGGATAATTTAATCAATTTGGGACATTTTTTTATGAATGTAGTTAAATCATTTTCTGATGATGCCACAACATTGTAGAACACAATTTCTTCAAGATCTGCTCGTGGGAAGTCAAGGAAGTAAGGAAAGTCCGTCTTCACTAGGTGTAGTCGTTTCAGATGATCAGATTTGTTTAGTCCAGACATTATACTAATTGCGTCCCCGCGGAAGCTTATTGTTAACTCTTGGTTGGCTTTGTCCATTACTAACATTTTTACACCATTTACTGTAATACTTGTTAACAATAAGTTCAAGGAAAGGACAGAGGAACAAAACAGTTTTGAAATGTTTTGTGGTCTTTGTATATATTTTTCAAGCGGAAATACAAAAATTCGTGCTGATCCATTAGGTCCCAAAATCCATTATCATCTTCTTTAGGTTCGCGATCATTAAATTCTTCACCCCTCCAGATCCACTCATTCGTCCCCTTGGCCTCATTTGTCACCTTGGCCATTAAGAAGTTAGTTACCCCTTCTCTCAAACCAGACGTTGTGACAAATGTCTTAGCAATTTCAACTTCTTGATCGCTAATTGGAACGATACTGGTTCTCAAGTTTTTCATAGGACTTGATGGATCATTTTGATAACGCTCTTGCCAATCCATCCCCCATATACGGATACCAGTCATTGTTTTTATTTTGCTTAAGTTCGCAATCAAGCGTGCAGTAACTTTTCCTGCTGATGGATCTGATTGTTCCGATCTTTTTCGAGGAATGTCTTTCAAGGCAATCTGCCTAATGGACACTCTCATTAGTTTCGGGAATAAAAGGTGGATGTGGGCAGCAAAAGTGGCAGGAAAATAACAAATATCCAAATAGAGTTCTTTCAATTCATCTTTAACTACTTGTTTTGGAGTGAAAGTCAAGTTGCACCTGCTTAAAGCTAGATGCTCTAGTTTTTCATTAGAGATTAGATCTTTAAGGTCCAAAGATGAAAATCGTTGTTGTTCCTGATTTAATGAGGGTAGGTTCACCCACGAGGATAATTTAATCAATTTGGGACATTTTTTTATGAATGTAGTTAAATCATTTTCTGATGATGCCACAACATTGTAGAACACAATTTCTTCAAGATCTGCTCGTGGGAAGTCAAGGAAGTAAGGAAAGTCCGTCTTCACTAGGTGTAGTCGTTTCAGATGATCAGATTTGTTTAGTCCAGACATTATACTAATTGCGTCCCCGCGGAAGCTTATTGTTAACTCTTGGTTGGCTTTGTCCATTACTAACATTTTTACACCATTTACTGTAATACTTGTTGAAGTGCTCATATCCCACAGATCTTCTAGTTTCCATTTTCCTGAGGATTTTTTCGAATAGAAAATAAACTTTCTTACGTCGAACAAGCGATCAAATCGGTCGAATGAGTCTTCAAGCTCGTCATTCAATTCTAAACGAAAGTTTTCCATTGCAGGCATATAGACTCTTGGGCCATATAGCTGGATTTTTGCTTTGGGCTTAAGTATAATTTCGCTTGTCTTCGTTGCATTTGAAGTTTTTCCCCAACGTCTTACGTATACGTCCCATGGATCTATGTTAGCGTCGGAGTCCAAATGCTGTATTGCAGAAAACGTATCTGATCCGTCGGAATCCGTAGCATTTTCCCTTTGTGATTCACTGTGTCCATTTTTCCGCTTCGGTGTCCGTATAGGCTTCCTCGTAGGATTTGTACTTGTGCAAAAATCTATCCAAAACAAAAATAACAAATTAAGGTAATAATTAAGAATAACTTGAAAAGTATTTAAATTGTTTTCAAGAAAGTCTACTGAAAGAGCGTAAGAATTCAATAATTATGGAAGGTCCTTCCATCAATTTAACAATCATTAGTTCTAGTACGCTTGCAAACTTGCAAACTCTCTCAAATTCAATTTAGATCCGGCTCAAAAAAATTTTTACCCCATGAAATTTGATAACTTTCCCGTCCCCAAGTTTCAATATAAAGTTTCGATGTACAATCCAGTAAATGGAATAAAATCAATTTTTTATGTCCACTTTTTCTATTTAAATTATTCTTTTCCCCATGTCCCCCTACCCTGGCTGGAATAAAGTCCCGTGTTTTCCAAG
>JAQGAA010003615.1:0-10617 GCA_034696425.1 Isotoma viridis
TTTAAAAGAAAGAGTAAAAATTGCATTCGTCTTATTCCTATAGATGAATAGAAGAGAGATTATCAAAAGGATTTAATGACGTAGAATGTATAGAAGCTGTAAGAGATGATGTGTATTAAGCAACCTTATCTGTGAGTAAGGCAGTGGCAATATCTGCTAATAGAAGAACTGATCATTTATATATTTGAAGATACACACACCATCTGTTTACAAGATTATTATTATGGGCAGTAATAGTGGAATAAATTTTTAGAAAGGAAATTCCATAAGGAATCAAAAAAGACACTCTTATTGCGTGTAATATAAAAGATTTGAATAGGAATCTTATTTCTATTTAGAGTTGGCAAATATCTTCAAGAGATGATAAAAACTGCTTATAAATGATCCTTTTAGTATTCTTACATTGGACAGGATGAATTGAATAAGAAGCATATATAGACACACAGAGCGGATATATTATTATAATATATTCTTGTTATTGTATAATATGGTTAAAGTATAAAGAATTGATTACACTTCGTGATGGGGTCAAGGACTAGTTCATCCAATCTACTTTGTCTACACAATGAATCTATACAATCATATGAATCTCTTGAGGAGGAAAATTATCAAAATATTTTGATTTCATTCTATAATATGCTAAACTGTATAATCTATTTTGGAGATTTATTTAATAAAAGTGTACTTAAATCCGGATAAGGAGAGTCATTATTAGGATGCATTTTGAATAGATTTCATTTGAAACGCATGGTTTTGTCAAACAAGAGATTTTTAGGTTATTTCTTTGACAGAGGAAAATCAATAGATAAAGAGTGAAGTAGTAGTTGTGTGTGTCATATTAGTTTATAATACTTGGGATGATGAACAAGTGGTGGTGGTGGTGGGTGTTGAGTCGGGTTGGCCTTAAAGTCTCTCAAAAAAGTTTTTAACGTATAGTAAAAAGAGTTAGTAGTGGTAATGAGAGCAGAGGATGTCTCTCTCTATATGCTTTGAGATTTAATGTGAAAAATATTTCTTAGAAAATAAATAGGACGGGTTAGTACTTTCCCTAAGGTTAGGGTTAACATCAATGTACTCTAGAGAGAGAGAGAATAAGTAATAAGTATGCATGATGATGATCCGAACCGGGTAACAAAGTTTGTAAGAATGGGAAAGTAGGTCTTTCTTGTACTATAGTAGTAGTGTGTGTGTGTGTGACTGCGCAACCCGGGTAGACAAGACGACAGACTGGCATGTCCCGCTATATACACTCTCACTTATATTCCCTTATCTGTACAACATTGTACTTTAGAGTACTCTAGAAAAGTATTTGAAAGTTGTGTAAGTAAGTACACCGAAAAGTATGCGAGTATTGTGTAGTAGGACATTATTATGTGTTCTCTCTCGTGTCCCGGATAAATATCAAATGCCAAGAGAGAAAGAGAGAGAGAGTGGAATATTTTAGAAATGGGGATAGTGAACCAGGCCAGGTTCAACCCGAATTATATTATACGGGTAGTAGTTTTATCCAAACACTATATACTTTCTACTATATAACATGTACAGAAATGTTTGAACATTTATATATAATTTATATTATTCCATATACCGTCAAGTACCACCACCAACTCTGTGAACACACCTAAAAGACCTACGTACATGGTTTCCTTTCACTCTTCCGCTAAAAGTAGTTAGCCATTTCCTGTCCTAAAAAAACGGAAAGTTTCGTACCGAATTTACACAATTTGATCTCTAATGGAATGGCACACAGACCTTGAGAGAAAGACTTAAAAGTAAACCAGTACTGTAGTTGGTGGTGGTGTGGGATTTTTGATATTCCGTACATTTTTTATTTAAACTAAACAAGGTATTTGATACGGAACTTAATAATATTGGAAATAGGTAGAGAGAGATGCATTATCATCATGTGATCAAGATTATCAATACACTTTGCTGCCAAACATTTTTGACAGAATGCTATTAGTAGTATTGGAAAAAGGGATGGAGTATGGAAGAAGGAAAATGTCAAATATTTTATTTAGCATGTTCTTTCCCAGGAAAGGAAACAAAATAGCCGGATTCGGATATAAAATTGTAAAGGAAATAGTTTGGGTATACAAAAAAGTGCTACTACTATATAGAGCAGAGATGAATACTTGGAAGAGATATAGGTTGGAATGCATTTATGTGATAGGATACACCACACAGTAGTAGTAGTGCTAGCATGAATGATAAGAGATTCCGGGTAGCCTTGAAAAGCTGGGACCGAATCGGGTAGTAACTAACCTAACCTTATAAGACCAAGGGAACTAAAGTTTTATTACACAAAGTCTGGTACGGTTGGTGTCCTATTATATATGCAACTACTACATAGTGCAAAATGCAATATATAAAGGACGAGTCCCATAGGGTTTACTCTCTGGTATGGCATAGACTGACTAGAGAGTATATCGTATCGATCGACCTACAATGTTTGACGTCAAAGGAAGAGAGAGAGAAGGGCCCAACGGACAATCCAACTACTTTTCTCATATACAAAAGTAAGTAATGGAGTTTGGCCTATTTTTGGAATAAAACCCGAATCCGGGTATTCCTTATTGGAATATTATACCCGCCACTCTAGAACAACCACCACCGCCGCCGTCCTATCCACCACCCTCCAGCCAAGAGCTATAACTCTTTGTGTGAGTTGGCCTTACTCAAAGTAACCTTGACTAGCCTAGGCTGCTGGCTGCTCCCATTTTCCTTTCGCATACAACCTACTTTCTTCTTAACTGTGCTCCTACTACCCGACAATATACCTGCCACTACCAACACCATACATTCCTCATGATACCACCTACTATTAACTTTCTTTCCTACTACTACCCGGATTACCCGGAATATACCCTTTCTAGAGTGTACTCTTTTCTCAGAACTTACTCTTTTTACCCTAACAAGTCTATGGCCTTGGGAATTTACCAATCTTCTTCCTACTTTAGTCTACACTGTCTGTCTCTTTTTTAAGTACCTTCGAGGCCTTTTCTTTTCCCATTCCATCATCCATTCACAATTTACCCTTTGACCTTATCCGTCTTTTTTAATACCATTTATTCTATCCCTTGCTCCAGGAAATACTTTAAGAGCAAACAACAAAATAAAATATTAATTACATGTAAAATCTACACTATTTTTATCCGGAAGGAAATGTCTATTCTTTTAACTGACACCCACCATCACAAAACTGAAAGACTACATGTATAGCTACAATGTTAAAATACCATCTGACTAGCATTTTTTATTACTCCAGAATTAATTGTGAAATTTAGATTAAAATTCGAAATTAAAATTAAAAGAGCGAACACAAATCATGAGTAAAACCTAATCAAACCATAATACCTACTACAGCTAAGGAAAATTCACACGCCCACTCTAAAAATTACACAAAAAAATGGTAAAAACTCTCGGTATATTTCTGTTGTAAATACCAAAATCAAAAATATTTTCAGATTTAAGATCTTCTTCAATTTTTCAATAGATTCCTTAAATTATTACAAAATGATTTACAACCCAATACAAACTTCCTTCCAGTAAGTAATAATACAATTGCAAAAGGCTTGGAAATTATTCTGGAAAATGTCAAGTACCATTTAGTAATCTTTGTATAGATTGGCTATTCCATGAATTTAATTACCCATCATCTATCTCTTAGTAATAAAACGAACACGCCTATCTTTCCGATCCTATTTATATATCTCTTTAAAAACACTTTCAATTTCAATACAATTTTTAGGTACAAAAATAAATTGACCAGAAAGAAAGATAACATTGACCTTGCTTAAAACCAATGGCAATATTTGACCTAACCAGGTTCACTCAACTTCTTATCGATAGCCCATCATATATATTTTCACAAGACTACTTATAAAATACAAAAGGGCAGGTACTAAAAATCCCTGAGAATTACAAACTTTACATTATTATTATCCACCCTTAGTACAAATATGCTTCTTTCGGTAGCTATTTTTATCACATTTACGAAGGTTACAAATTTTAAAAGTCTCTTCTTAAAAATATAGGTTACTAAACTAAATCACAGAAAACATTGATTTTACAAAACGACTGTAAAAAGAAACAGGTAAAATCTTATTCTGCAGAGTAACCCTGATAGACAATAGTGTGTCCTTAAGGGTAAGTACTCAGTAGCCTTAAACTCTATTACTTTTTGTTGTTTTTTTATATTCTCTGTCCTTATCCTTTGACCTTTAGACGTTTTTTTGTGTGATTCTTGTACACTATATAAGATGTGTAAAGCTTTAATCTTTATTTGGTGGTACATGTATGTATCTCTTCTCTACCCTTTTGACCCAAATTCTATCCTTGAAAGCATTGTAGTCCCTTCCGGTATCCGTATATATACACAAACTCCCTACACATCTCTAAAAATATCTTATTAAACTAATATCTTTAACTTTTGTTTCGGGAAATATCAAGAATTTTAGATAAGACCTTAAAATAACTCGAATATTATCATAATACAAACTACCAAAAATCAACTTCTGAGTGACCCTCAATTTCCTATATTCCCAATATTTACACCCAAGTCAAAAATTTACATTTCATTTAAAAAAATCGTCACTAAACAAGGTTACAACTTCCTTAATCCTAAAAGGATATCACTTAAGTCTCAAAACTCTCATAATTTATATTAAACTAATTATAATAAATCTCAAGTTCAGAGCTTGAAATACATAATAAAAATTACTAAAACCCTTAAAACATACAAAACAAACAAACCTATATTATTATTCTGTCATATTTTAAGGGCTTCTAAAAGTATTCAACAAATTCATCCAAATTTACAACTCCTTATGTATTTAGCCCATCCAATCTCAAAACAAGGTTCAATGTCATTCTTCTATCCAAACAATTCCCATAATTTGTAACATTGTAACAAAATAAGTTTATTTTTACCATCTCATCATCAAAACACGCCTATAAGCTTTTAAGCTAAAAAGATAATAAATATTTTAAAAAACAATTCACTCTCTTTTTATCAATTTTCCCTTTAAAAAAAGATTTAGCTGTGAATGATTAGTTCCGAGAGCGACTTTGTATAATCATTTTTTCCCCTAAAAAATTTCAAGTTCTCGGTCGATCAGTTATTGAGGCCAAAGTGTGTATAAAATACTTATCTTATGGTGAGATGATGATTTTACTAAAAATGACAAAGAATTGAAATCGATTTGCTCTGTTTTTGCTCTCTTCGACAATAAGTTTTTTATATGTTGATACAAAACTGCTGAGAAATTCTCAATCAATTGAAATATTGGTTAGTTGGTTGGTACAAGCGTTGTGTATAACACGACACGGATCATTTACCTTCCCTACCCTATTTTACCCTGTGGTTTTTTCCTTTACCATTTTCAAGTGAAATTTAAAACTTTTTTAAGACTTTTAAGAAGAATATTTTAAGGAAATTATGCTACTTTACTACTATAGTAACAACTATGCATAGAGGCATTTATTTATTATAAGGAATCTTTTCTCAAAGTTTAAAAAAGCTTAACCTAACATTTACGTGAATTCAATTAGATATGAAATTAAACTTCTCATTTTTTACGCTCTTGAATCTTTCGTCGAGGTTTCATTTCCTTTGGCCTCAATTCTCTTTTAAAAACTATTTTCAACTTTTTACTTTCTGTCAAAATCTAGTTTAGGTATTTCTTTTTAATTGGAAATTTTTTGAAAAATTGGAAAAAGGAAGGGGAAGTGCATAAAATATTTATAAATTGTATTCTAAGTCCAAAATAGAATTCAGTGTTGATTGTTGTTAATTACTTTTCAGTTGCATATATTCTTCATGGATGACCAACGCACAAGGTCTGGCATACATCAAATCATTTATTTTCTCTATAAAATAGATTGTATAAGTCAGTACGTTCTGTCAATTATTATTACGTAAAAGGGAGAGAAAGAAATAATCTAACAGCTGGCTTTATGGCTCTGTCATTGACAAAAGCTCTAATACCACCACCACCACCGTCCTCGTATCAAAGGTACAAATACCCTTTTGGATAACTCGTATATATATAAAAATGCAAATGCTGCAATTGCGAATAATAACCCGAAAAGTTGACAGTTGGTCCAATTGTTCACACTTGTGTAATAAAAATACTACCCGCTTTCGGATACAAATACAACACCCTATTTTTACTCTAAATACACACACACTCCCTACTCAGACTTTTCGTCCACACTGATTTTAATACTATGGAACAGAACAAAAAAAATAAATTGGAATGAATAAATTCTCCCTGCCTATTGCTTTTACCCTAGTTTTTCCGGGTTGTCTCATCTTTCCTTCCTGCAATTACTATTATTATTATTACTATTTCCGATTACTTTTCAATTTTTTTATACTAAAATAAATGTTTAATCTCCCGAGAATAAAGTTCCTCGGGTGATTCGTGTGCTTCCCCATTGGTCACACCATACATATAGCTTTTTATTTAATATTATGAGAAAAAAACCCCTAATAATGAAACAAACTTCTAAAAATGAAATTGACCTTGAAAAATGTCACCACTAGTCTTGTCTAAGTAAAGCCCATACGAACTAGAACTGTCGACCATGAAAAACCCAAAACTAATTCGACTTGACCCAAGAACTATGAAAATCCAAGATTTCAAAATGTTTGCTCTAGATTTTGGTTGGCAACTCTCATAAAAATAATAATTATTATCTACTTGGTTAATTTCAATTTCATTTGTACACACACACAAGGAACTTACAATTTCCACACTCTGTATGCCAAGAATAATGCCAATTTTGGTAAACAAACAATAACAATGCAGTGCACACTTGCACACACAATCTCGCTAAGCCAGAGCTAATACTACAATACAGTACATTAATTTAGTTTAATAATAATTAATAAAACTAAATTCTTTGCAATACATATATATTTAATATTACTATTAAGCGTAAACTTGAGCCCAAACTTTTTTTTCTAAGCAGGTCACCCCATTTTTCCGTCAGAATTAACCAAAAGTGCAAAAGATGCATGTGGCATGCATAAGTACACATAATAATACATCTAAGCTATACACACACATATTCCAACATCTTTGTAACATCTTCCTTTACTAAAAAAAAATTTCCTTTTCAAAAAACTAAATTCATTTTTCAAACAAATGTTAAAGTTTCTTGAGGCTTGACGAAATTTCGTGTAATAAAAACAAATTCACCTTCCTTTTCTATTAGATAGAGACAGACTGAGGTGAAATAGACTGAAAGCATGTCTTGTCTCTCTATATGATGAAGATGCTATTCGAATTTTTATTAAAACTAGATCAAGTTCAAGAAGGATGAGTTGCTGCTGTGGGAAGGAAGAGTCTATCCGCATGGTAAGAGTCCCATACACACACACACACCTCTAATAAGAATCTTTTAATTCTTTCTCTTATCGGTTGGACTTATCTTTGTGCCCCACGAGCCATGACATGACACCATCACCATCAATCCATCCTTACAATTAAACTCATCTTGTGTCCTATCTCATCTCTTATATGCTTTCTGCCTTATTATTATTATTGCCCTGTTTCCTCCTTCAAAATATTTTATATATTATCTGCTTAATTCATCTTAACAATATTTAGTCTTTATCTTCATAGGAAATCCAGATGCATCTTATATATACACAATTATTATTATTAATAGTCAACATTAAATCTACACACATCCATACTATATATATATATAAAATGATACTGTTTATATCTCTAAAGTTAATCTTTATGTTTACCACCAAATTTCCTTTCCTTTAAGAAAGAGAGAGTTATAATTAATATTATTTTAAGCATTTTAAATTTAAACGCTTGGTATTTTTTGAAAAATGTATTTTACTTTATAAAATAAATTCATTTTTGACTATAAATTCCATTAGGTAATTTAATAAAGACTCTGGAGACTTAAATAATTAGCGAATTAGCCCTGTTGGGTCATATAGTATATTGGCCAGAGAAAAGTCATCATGTGTAGTTACACTTGAGTGAGTGATAGACAGTGAAGAGAGATTTTAATAGGGAAATGATTAAAAAATCACACCTTGTTTCCTTTTCCTGTGTTGAAAATAAATATATATTTCACATATAGTACCAACCAACCACACAAAACCAGCCAAAAATCCCAATTTAGTGCAAATCAGTCGCCAAGCTTTACTAAACAGTTTGCAAAAGTATTATGACGGATGCTGAAAAACCTTTTTATTACTTATTTGTAAAGTATTTTGCAATATTTTAAATACACATCTCAATCTTATTCCTTCCACCTGCTTTGCTTTCCTTTTAAAATACAAAAATAGGAAATATATTAACATTTTTCATAACTGCGTAATACAATAGTTCGGAAATCACTTTTAGAAAAGTCTCAAGGTCTTAATACTTTTGTATTATATAAAAGGATTCCTTAGAAATGCATTCGCCCCTTGTATATAAAAATGAAAGGGATAAAAAACCTCATAAAAATATTTCTATTGGGAATAATAATAATAAATGCAAAAAATATGGTTTGACTTTAGAGTGGCGTGAGTCTGTCATGTCACAAGAGTTGTAACAAATCGGTCTAGAAATTAGACCTTGAATTTTGACTTATAGTTAGTGGTAATGAATTAGATTGAGACAAGTCATCATAATTTACCACAATACACATATAACACTTAATAAAGTTTAACTACTAACTAAATTATAACATTTCAGTCCACAGTCTATTAGGGCACAACGGGTTATGCTATATAATATGAGTAGACATGATTGGATTTACCCAAATTAATGAAATAATAATACGAGGAAGTGCGTTTAGCAAAAAAATTCTCAAACAAAAGGGAATTTTATTGACCAGACGTTCCACTGGCCAACTGACCTTGGTTTTATAAAAGTTTGATTCCAAAACCCTACTGGAAATGTTGCAGCTACAAAATAAGAGGAAATAGTTGTACAGAAAAGATCTAAACTTACGGTATCGTTTCATAAGGGACTTTTTGTACGCTTTAGGATTCATTCCAAGATCAATAGGTTGACCATCAGAGTCATCCCCAGAAGTATCTTCCTGAAGTGGACTACTAGAGTCCCTCTCATACATCTCATCCCCTCTAAGTCGATGATGATGATGCTGACTACGAAAAAACGCTGCAGCCTGAGCCTGTCTAGCTGCAGCCATCATCACTGCAGCCGCTTCATAATTAGCCACTGCTGCTGTGGACGTAGAAGATGCTGAAGAAGTCGAAGAACCCGTAGATTTAACCCGGGTCAATCTATGTTGTGGAACCATCATCATATTCAAACCCCCATAGTGTTGGTTATCTCTTCGCTTTCCATGACAACTCAAATCCAAAGGTGTGGAACCACTACCACAACCAATTTCCTCATCCTCATCCTCAAGTACTTCTGATTCACTGTCCCCATGTCCTCGTCTAACACCACCACCACCAATACGAAGATTCACATTGTTATTAAAATCCTCTCTACTTGTTACAAGTTCCTCATCCCCTGAAGAAGAAGCCCTATTCATTTCTTCTTCCTCATCACTCCCTGACCTCACTGACCTTATCATACTATTGAGAAGGATCATTCTGTTTGACACTTTCTTACACCCTGAGAAATCCAATATTTCACTCTTATTATTATGACTACTAAAGTCCACAGGGGAAACTGATTCTTTTCTAGTGACTAAATTAACATTACTACCACTACTAATGAGATTAAGAGCTTCAGGTGAACTGGAGCCTGGACTTGACCTTCCACTATCCACATCCATTTTCATAACATGTTCACCTTTCACACCTGAGTACAGTACAGAACCACCCACGTTCCCTATTGCCCCACTCATTTTACACTATTTAGTCAAACTATTTCCTTAACACAATACCCGACAAATATGAGACATCTCAAAAAACATACACTTTCTCTCCCAATTAATCCCACTTTAGATTTTTAAACCCATTGACACACAAAGTTTAATCTATTTTTTAATTAAAAAACAATGCAACTTTTCAATCAAAAATAGTTTTCTCCAAAAATCCAAAAATAATTGTTCCACAGGGTAAGTTGAGATACACTTGGGTTTTTAACAGTTTTAAATCTCTTAATGGTTTATATTAATTAAGAAATACAATTAAGTATTATTAATATTACACAGGGAGGCCCTATTGAGGCCTTAGGTTATCCCTTAATTTTGAGGTTGACCAAATATATGATTTTTATATCAAATATGGTTTTTCCTTATAATGTGACAGAGGTTTTTTTTCTGAAAAAAGTGACTACGGTCTTAGTATATACTGAGACAATTGTGTTATTTTAGAAACACGGGTGTACAGCCTTCCTTGAGGATGGTTGAAACACAACTGAAAGGGAAATAGCTTTGAGTTGGTAGTATGTGAGTAAGTTTGGTGTATAGACACTCTCTACCTAGTTTTTCCCAATCCTTTGAATGCAACAGAGAGGCTTTTTTAGTGTAGTGTGGCAGTGGCAATGCTATCTTGGTTGGCAGTGGCACTCACTCAGTCACTGTGTATTATTGCATTGCGTACACTTGGCATTTGCACAGGAATAGGAACACTCAACTCACCCACTGACTCAATTCTTAGTTAGTAAATGTCTC
>JAQGAA010003616.1:0-10616 GCA_034696425.1 Isotoma viridis
GGGCATTTGCATTGGGATGAATTGGCATTGTCGACACAAATACGGATCTAGAACCAAGACTATTAACGACTTTGGTTTCGTTATTCTTGAGATTGGACAGGTTCTGCCACGGGATGCTGGGGTTTATGTCTGCAAGGTAGGTAGATATTCGCTTTTAACATTTTAAAATTTAAATTATAGATCTAATTTCAATCTCCCTATTATTCCAGGCAACAAACGCCCACGGAACAGTCATGACTGAAGCCAAGTTAATTGTAAAAGGCTCAAGACCATCAATCGTCACAGAACCTCAACTACCTTCACAATTCAAGGCTGGAACTGAAGCATTGCAAAGGCTCGAGGAATCTTTGTGGAAGAAACCAGACGAAATTGCAGAGGAAGAAGTCAATCTTCCACCCAAGTTTATCAAAGAAGTTGAAGACATTGAAATTATTGAAGGACAACCAGCTCATTTCGACTGTCGAGTGGAACCTGCCAACGATTCCACTATGCGAATCGAGTGGTACTTTAATGGGAAACCAATGACATTTGGTTCCAGGAGTCATACTAGTGATGACTTTGGATTCATTTCCCTTGATCTTGATTGGACTTTCAGTCGAGACTCGGGAGAATATCTTTGCAGGTGGGGGAAGGGAGTTTTTTTTGGAATGGCTTAAAGTGATGCTTGAATTACGCGTAATTGAAGGGTGTTTTAAATTGCTTTCTGTGTTTAATTTGCTAAAGCTTTTAATTGTTGCAATCTAGGTAATTTAAAATTTTAATTTCTCATTATAATGATTTAAATACAATATTTTAGAGCTGTCAACGCATGGGGATTCGCTACAACAAGAGCCAAGCTTATCTGCAAAGGTATGCAAAATTGTTTTTACAAATTTTAAATAACATAGGAATTCAAAACTAATAATCGTAATTTTTTCAGGAAAAACTGGAATCATAAGAGACAGTCAATTGCCAAAGGGCTCAATGTATGATGCTGAGAAACTGAATGAACTGGAACGAGGCTTTATCCGAGAAGACATTGGTGCCCCTGAACCACCAAGTGGTCCACCTCACTTTATCGAACAGGTATAAATTGGCCATTTAGAAAAATAATGTTACCTAATTATGAACAAATTGTAATAAATTTTGACCCTCATAGTTAAAGAGCATTGGAGTCTCAGAAGGCGAGCCTGTGCATTTCGAAGCACGAGTCGAACCCAAGACTGATGGAACTATAGAAATTCTTTGGCTTCACAATGGAAAACCTTTAAAAACTGGTTCACGATTCAAGACAGTGTACGACTTTGGATATGTCTCCCTTGACATATTGTACACTTATGAAGAGGACGGTGGAGAATACTGCTGCATAGCACGCAATAAGCTGGGCGAAGATAAAACCGTCGCAACACTTCAATGCAAAAGTAATTCCAAAGTTCTAAAAATTCTATTTGAGCTTGAATACATTTTTAATAATTTTAATTTAAAATCCAGGCCAACCTACAATCATCTTGCAGAACCAAATGCCAAGGGGCATGAAAAAATCTGAAACCTTGGTCCAGATGGAAGCTGCTATTAAGAAATACACTTCTGAAATCCATTTGACTGAAGAGGATATTTATGACGCTGATAAGAAACAACCCCCACGATTTGTTACACAAATCCAAAGCCAAACTGAGCTTACAGAAATGCAGAGTACAAAGTTCGAGTGCCAGCTTGCTCCTGTGGGTGACCCCAATATGAAAGTCGAATGGTTCTATAATGGAAAACCTCTGAGTCACAGTATGTAGTTTTTTTTATTTTGATGTACATTGTGATTGAATTATTGGAATTTACATTTGTCTTTTGTAATTACTAGAAAATCGACTTCAGCCCATTTATGACTTTGGTTATGTCGCAATGAACTTCCAATGGGTTTATCCAGAAGACTCAGGTACGTTCATTAAATTTATTTATAAGTTTGGTTAAAATAAAATATTATAAACTTATACCGAATTCAAAATAAATCAGGTGAATATCTATGCGTGGCGACCAACCTCTACGGCCGGGATGAAACCCGAGCTGTTATCAAAACGTCAGGAAAACCAAACATAGTTTACGATTCGCAACTACCTAAGGGAATGCAATCAATTGACAAGATCCGCCAAATGGAATCTGGCTGGATAAAGGGAAGACCCTTTGAAGATCTTTCTGAAAGGAAACGAGAACCACCAGTCTTTGTCACTAGACCTAATGAAGTCGAGGTTTGGGAAGGCGAATGGTCCAAATTCTGCTGCCGAGTCACTGGCTACCCTAAACCTAGGATTTTATGGATTGTAAATGGCCGAACCGTTATGAACGTAAGTTTCCCCAAAATAAATCTTTGGCCAAACTTTGGGAACATAACTCTCACGAGTAAAATATTTATAGGGCTCTCGATACAAGCTAACTTACGACGGAATGTGGCATTTAGACATTCCAAAAACTCGTCAATACGACCACGGAAAGGTACAATTTTTTTATAACCCCTCTCACCTGTAGTTTTTCTAAAACATAATGATTAAATGTAGGTTGAAGTCATTGCTAAAAACTCAGCCGGAGAAGCATACGCAACAACTCAATTAATCGTAAAGAATAGACACGACGATTACCGAGCATTACTTAAAAATTCTCCAAGACGTATGTACAAATTTCAGTTGGTTTTGATTCAAATTTTATTTTCTTCGCTCTTCTTCTACAACACAGAAGTAAATGTGTTTGATTTGTTTTTGATTCTTATTTATTTTCATGTTCCGTCTGGTGCTTATTACACCGTGGTGTCAAAAAAACAACGTGTTGTCCCCCATTATTTATTGTTTTACGCCTAAATGTTGTGTTTCTGTATTGTCCCAACACGTGTGTACGTTGTTGATTTTTGAATATCATACAAAATGACTCGCGAGTAGCGTGGTACGATTTGGACCTCAAAACTTACCAAGAGGATCGTTATGAGGAGTTGGAACGAGTCTTCCAAGAAAAGTTGAGTAATAACAAGTCCCAGCTTCATATCAATGAACAAGGCGAGTACAAGCTCAAAGAAGAAGAAGAAACGGAATGGCAAGCTAGATCTAAGCAATTAGACTACGCAAAACTCAAAGAGCTCGAAGAAGGTCAAATTACAAAAGAGCAAAGACTTCGGGATCAAGGTAGACAACAACCAATGCAACCTTCTCTTGCAAGGGCAGCTGCTCAAGTTTATGAAGAACAAATCGACAAAGGGAAACAAGCCATTCTTGAACATGCTCAAAGAGTTACAAGAAAGGATATCAGTCAAGTCTTTAACACTGCCAGAACGGCTGAGGAACAAGAGGAAGATGCTAAATACAAAGATGTCAAGCTTAAGTCCTGGAAAGTACAGCAAGATGCAGCAAGACAACAAGGCAATTTGGTTCCTGGGCAAAGTGCTTTGGGCACTAAAGAGGTTGTCACAAACGTTAGTAAGCAAACCCAAAAGGAACAAGTTGGGGATACCCAGATAACTAGGCATATAACAGAAACTGAAACACACGAGAAGGAACACGGAGAGAAAACTATTGAACGAGTCGTCGAAAAGCCGTCATTTAAAAAGGCACCATTATTTACCAAGAAAATTCAACCTTGTCGAGCATTTGAGAAAGAATCCGCAAGATTTGATGTGGAATTCGATGGTGATCCAAAACCAGTTGTTAAGTGGTATAGGGAAAATTTCGAAATTGTCAACTCCCAAGACTTCCAAATTCATACATTCGGCTTCAAGTCTACTCTTGTCATTAAAGAGGTGTTTGTCGAAGGTAGGGTTTCTTTTGACTTTTCATGGAGAGTTTCCGTTTTAAGGGATTGTAAGATTAATGTGGTTTTTGTCTTTCGCAGACTCGGGTGTATTTTCTGTAACGGCAGAGAACCCTGGAGGTCAAGCAAAGTGCTCGGCTAATTTAATTGTTGAGGAAAAGAGTGCAAGGCTCTCAAAGAGCTTTAATCCACCCAATTTCACTAAAACAATTGATAGTAAAAAGTTGAAAACAGGATCCACACTTAAGCTTGAGTGTGTAATCTCTGCAACTAAACCGATCGACGTCTATTGGACAAAGGTAACTTTTATGACAGAACAAAGCTTTTTTGGCAGTTAGCATTACTGTGAAGTTCGTTTGGGCGTTGAAAAACTGAGATTTATGGAGATTTAACATTTAACTGAATATTTTTAACTTGAAGTTTTAAATCGGTTAATTTTAAGCATATTTTATTTTAAAAGATTTTAGGTCGATTTTAGATTTTACGCATTCCACAATCCTTTTTTTTAGTTTAAAAATAAAAGGATATAAGAAAAAACTTTTGAAAGTAAGGAATCTTAATAAAAAGTTCCTCAAGGATTACAACATGAAGATTTAAAATATTTCTATAATGAAACTTGACTTGATTTTTTTTAAATACGCATTATTTTGTTGAAGAATTAGTCTTCCAAACCTGAATTGACTTCTAAAACGGATATCAGCTTAATTTCCAAACTATTTTTCAAATTAAAAAAAGAAGTCACTAAAACACACAATCTCACAGCTCCTTAAATCCCATGCACACATGATTTTTTTAACAGAATGGAACCAAATTGGAACCATCAAACCGTGTGAAAATCCAAGAATTCGCGAACTCAAGTTATGCCCTAGTCATTTCCGATATAAAACCAGAAGATCAAGGAAAATATGAAGTTGTTGCAATCAACGCAGCAGGTGAAGCCCGATGCGAATCCCAAGTCACAATCCCCGAAGCTGCACCCCCTGCCAAGCAGCCTGTTGCTGATGATGTAAAGTTCGTCAAAGCGCTTGTTAAAGAGTCTCGAGCCGTTGAAGGTGAAAAAACGTCCATCGTCACTCAAATTCAAAGCAAAGGTAAGGTTCAAACATTTTAAATGTAATTATAATTAAAGATTTTTAATATCAATTTTACTATATAGCTGAACCCAAGAATGTAGTCTGGACAAAGAACGGAGTGGAACTTCAACCCACAAATTATCTTAAGCCTGTTTCTCAAAAACTGGAGAATGGTGTATTTTCCTATGCTCTGGAATTCTCTCAAGTCTTTCCTGAAGACGATGGAAATTATGCCGTAACTGTGTTCACTGACACCAAGAGTATCTCTACCCAAACGCAACTCCGCGTTTCTCCTCGTAAAAACCCAACTCTAAAAAACCCTCTAGTAAAACAATACATTTTTCCAAATTCTAAATTTACAATTTTATTCCCACAGCTAAAAAGGAGACGGGAGTGATACCAAAGTTTATGAAGATGGAAGATGTAGAGTGTCTAGAAGGAGAGCCAGCCCAATTCAGAGCTGAGCTAACTCAAGGAACACCCAGCCCAACGATCCAATGGTTCCGAGAAGATGCTCTTATCCCACCGAACGAAGATTTCGCCGTAAGCTGAAGAACAATAACATTCTTGATAAAATTCTTGGAGAAAGTCCAACGTAAAAATGAGAAATACTTTGAATTTCAGATGCTTCAGGAAGGAAAATACTCGATCCTCGTAATAAAATCTACTTTTGAAGAGGACTCCGGTATTTTTAAATGCGTCGCGACTAATAACGCTGGCACAGCAGAAACGTCTGCCAAACTCACTGTCACAAGTAATTAAAGCATTATAATAAGCCAAACACTAAGTCATAATTTTTCGCTTCAAAAACAAAAAAAACACAGAGTATTATTAACGAATTGCTTCTTCTGCTTTCCTTCCTGGACACTTTCTTTGCGAATACTAATTAGACGAGAAAGAAAGAGAAACTAATAAATTTTAAATAAAAGTTACGAAAAACCCATACATGTTTTGGTGGTGGTTGGTCATTATTTTTTTTTCATGTAGTTCTATTTATATCCTATAATATCTTTCATGTCATTATTCTCTTTATCACATCATCTTTAGCATTTCTCTTTCTTTCTATCTATCGTAAAGTGAAAAGAAAGTCCAACGTAAAAATGAGAAATACTTTGAATTTCAGATGCTTCAGGAAGGAAAATACTCGATCCTCGTAATAAAATCTACTTTTGAAGAGGACTCCGGTATTTTTAAATGCGTCGCGACTAATAACGCTGGCACAGCAGAAACGTCTGCCAAACTCACTGTCACAAGTAATTAAAGCATTATAATAAGCCAAACACTAAGTCATAATTTTTCGCTTCAAAAACAAAAAAAACACAGAGTATTATTAACGAATTGCTTCTTCTGCTTTCCTTCCTGGACACTTTCTTTGCGAATACTAATTAGACGAGAAAGAAAGAGAAACTAATAAATTTTAAATAAAAGTTACGAAAAACCCATACATGTTTTGGTGGTGGTTGGTCATTATTTTTTTTTCATGTAGTTCTATTTATATCCTATAATATCTTTCATGTCATTATTCTCTTTATCACATCATCTTTAGCATTTCTCTTTCTTTCTATCTATCGTAAAGTGAAAAGTTAGTGCTTGGTGGGACGGTAAAGGAGCCTTTCGTGTAGTATTAGGCTGGGTTGGTGATGGTTGGTGGTGGTCCTATTTATATAGAGCGAGAGTCGGTGGCAAGAGATAGTCAGAGAATCAGGCAAATTCAGCAGAGAAATCAGGAACAGACTAGAAAATTCTTTGCAAGACGACTTACAGATCAAAATCTGTTAAGGCTTGAGAAAAGGGTTCAGGAGGAACTTAAGAGTATTCAGCAAACTACACAACAGACAACTTCCGTTAAAGAAAGCACTGTTTCATGGAGAAAGCAACGCATTACGTCAGAGACTAAGGTTGATGACAGTAAGGTTCTTTTCTGGGACAGGAAGACTCAAGAAGTTAGAGACCTTAAAGGTAAGGCTGTAGATGAAAGTCAGCAGCAAGCTACTTCTTTCAGGCATGAAGAATACAGTGCTGAAGAGGAAAAAGCTATCAAGGCTAAAGAAGAAGAGCATAAGGTTTGGGATAGGAGGAAAAAAGTTCCTGCGGCTCCTATTACTCAAGTACAGGCTGAAGCCACAAGGGTTCATGAAACTGCTCAGGCGGAAGATGATCAAAAAGTCGAAGAAAAGCCACATCCAGAGCAACCTGTTTGGCAACGAGGAAAGAGAGAACCAAAGAAACTTATTCAGCCTCAGGAACAACCAAAACCAGAGAAAGTCGAGTTGAAACCTACTAGACGCACTGTCCAACCAATTGAAAAACCAAAACTTGAAGGAGTTGATTTAAAACCAGTTCCTAAAGAAAAGGTAGAAACTGAGCAAGCTCAAGTTTCAAAGACACAACAGATTAAAACTGAGCAAACTGAAGTAAGTGTTGCTGCAAGTGTAGAGGAAACAAAGGAATCGACTACTGAAGAAGCCAAACCCGTTTGGTCAAGAAAGAAGAAAGAGCTTAAGAAGCCTGAGGAACCTCAGCAAGTACAACCGGAAGAGTTAGGTGCTGTAGGTGATGCAGAGAAAGTTAGGGTTGATGCTAGGGTTACAGAGGAAATCGCAGAGGGGAAAGTTGAGAAAGTCCAAACCATAGCCGGAGGTGTTGCACCTATTCCTAGGGAACGAGTCACGGCTCAACAACTCCTTGATGAAGTTGCATTAGTCGAAGGTCAGGTAGAGACAATTCTGACAAAGGTTGGCGCAGTTGCGCCAATTCCTAAAGAAAGAGTTACAGCTCAAACGGTAGCTGAAGAGATTTCAGTTGCTGAAGGTAAAGCTGAAACAATTAAAACGACTGTAGGAGGCGTCGCTCCAATTCCTAAGGAGAAAATTATTGCGGGTGTGGCTCCAATTCCCAAAGAAAAAGTTACTGCGGGATTTGCACAAGAAGAAGAGAATGTTCCAGTCGAGCAGCCTTCAGAGCCAGGTAAAGTTTGGTCAAGACAGAAGAAAGATGTCAAAAAACCAATTGAACCCCAGAAACAACCTGAGGAGAAGGTTGACCAATTTGCTCTTAAACCAGTTAAGCGTGCAGAAAAACCCATTGAAAAGAAAGAAGAGGTTGAGCAAGTTCAGTTGAAACGGGTGATTAAACCCGTTGCACCCACACCAGATAAACCAAAGAGAGACGCCAGAGAAGAACTTGAGCCTTTTAATCCTTTAGAGCTTAAAGAAATCGCTGAGAGTGAACGTTTGACATTAGAAGAAGCCGAACAGTTTGATTTCGAACAAAAACTTGCAGAAATTGAACAGCAAAAGGAAGCAGAAGTGAAAGAGGGAATTCCATCGGCTCCAGCTGAAGAAAAGCCCACGTCAGTTTATGAAAGAAAAGCTAAACCTAAGCAAGCTGAACCTGAAGAACCAAAGAAAATCCCCATGGGTAAAGGAAAAGTACCAGATCAAAAGGATGAACAAGAGGTTGTAGAATTGAAACCTTTCCAGAAACCTAAAGAAGGGCAGGAAAAACCAGAACCAACTGGAACTCCAATTTCTTTCAAACCCTCAGATTCTACTGTGTCTGATATTGAATTGGAAAAACTTCAACTTGAAAGGCCAACTGAAGAGAAAGCTGTACCGCAACAGGAAGATGTAACTGCACCCACTGCTTCCTCAGGTGAAGCTCAACCAAAACCAAAGGCACCTGTTGCTAAAAAACCAATTGAACAAAAACCGCAAGAAGAAAAGATCCAACAAATTGCACTCAAGCCTGCGAAAAGGGTTGAGAAACCTGTGGAAAAGGAGCAAGTTGAACAAGTTCAATTAAAACGAGTGATAAAACCCGTTGCACCAGAACCAGAAAAACCAAAGAGAGAACCTCGAGAGGAGTTTGAGCCTTTTAAGCCTTTAGAGCTCCAAGAAATCGCTGAGCGTGAAGGTTTGACGTTAGAAGAAGCTGAACAATTTGATTTCGAACAAAAACTTGCAGAAATTGAACAACAAAAGGAGTCAGAAGTGAAAGAAGCAGTCCCATCGGCTCCGGCTGATCAAAAACCAGCACAAGTTTATGAAAGAAAAGCCAAGCCCAAACAAGCTAAACCTGAAGATACTTCTAAAATCCCCATGGGTAAAGGAAAAATCCCAGCTCAAAAAGACGAACCAGAGGTTGTAGAGTTGAAGCCATTCCAGAAACCTAAAGAAGGACAAGAACAACCAGAACCAAATGGAACTCCGATTACATTCAAACCTTCAGATTCTACGGTATCTGACTTGGAAATGGAGAAGCTCCAACTTAAAAGACCTACTGAAGAAAAAGCTGTGCCACAACAGGAAGATGTACCCCTTGCTTCCGTAGCTGAAGCTGAACCAAAGCCAAAGGCCCCTGTTGCAAAAAAACCAGTTGAACAGCAACAACCACAGGAAGAGAAAATTCAGCAAAGTGCACTAAAACCTACAAAAAGAGTTGAAAAACCAGTAGAAAAAGAACAAGTGGAACAAGTTCAATTGAAGCGGGTTGTTAAACCTGTAGCACCCGAACCAGAAAAGCCAAAGAGAGAAGCTCGAGAGGAACTCGAACCTTTCAAGCCTTTAGAATTACAAGAAATTACTGAAAGAGAAGATCTAGTTCTTGAGCAGGCTGAAAAGATGGAATTTGAGACGGCGAAAGTTGCAGAAGAAGAAACTAAAGCTCCAAAGGTCGAAGAAGCTGTTGGAGCAAAACCTGCTGAGGAAAAATCCACTGCTGTTTACCAGAGAAAGGCTAAATCTAAACCAGCAGAACCAGAGGAACCTTCTAAAATTCCATTAGGAAAGGGAAAAATCCCACAAGAAGTAGAAGAGAAAGAAATCGTACAATTAAAGCCTTTTGAGAAACCCAAAGGTGCTGAAGAGAAACCTGAAGATAAAGACAAACCAATACAGTTCAAGCCTTCAGAAATTCCCCAGCGAGAAGCTGAAGATGCCCAAATACTTCAAAAACCACAACCGGAAGTAGCACAACAAGTGCCAGCGGAAGCCCCCACTGAAGAAAAGCCTCAACCAGTTTGGCAAAGAGGAAAGAAAGAAGCTAAAAAGCCTATTGTGCCTGAACCTACGGTTGAAAAGGTTGAAGCAGTTGCTTTGAAACCCGTCAAAAAGACTGAAAAACCAATTGAAACGAAGGAAGAAGTTGAACAAGTTCAATTAAAACATGTAGTCAAGCCAGTTGCTCCAGAACCCGAGCCTGAAAAGAAAGAACGAGCTGCTGTTCCAGAACCATTCAAACCTTTGGAAATCAAAGAAATTAAAGAAAGAGAACAGGTCGTTTTAGAAAAAGCAGAAACATTCGACTTTGAACAAGCTGAAGTTCGTAAGGCTGAAGTAACTGCAATTAAGGAAAAAGAAGTAGCTCAACCTGCGCCCGTTGAGGAGAAAGCTGCTGCTGTGTACCAAAGAAAAGCAAAGCCAAAACCAGCTGAACCTGAAGAACCAAAGAAAATCCCAATGGGTAAAGGTAAAATTCCACAAGAAATCGAGGAACAAGAGCAAGTCACACTAAAACCTTTCAAAACTCCAAGTGAAGAGCCTGAAAAACCAAAACCTGAAGGAGAACCAATTGCATTCAAACCTTCCGAAATTCCTGAAGGTGATGCCCAGGAACAAGCAAAGCCAAAACCTAAGGAAGCTGAAAAATCTGAAGAAGAGAAAATTGCACCAAAGAAAGAAAAAACAACTGCAAAACTAGATAAACCTTTTTAGGCTTATCTTTAGGCTTTTCTGCTTTCTTTTCATCCTTTGGAAGTTTAACTGGTTTAGGTTGGTCTTG
>JAQGAA010003617.1:0-10616 GCA_034696425.1 Isotoma viridis
TTGAATCTTCAAGTTAGGTTGTTGTTACTTTTGCAAAATCATGATTTTCGTGGACCCCAAAGTATTTACACTTTTCTTCTTAGGGATGATTGCTACGTCGTATATTTAAAATATTATTGCTTTGGCTATTTTGTATTTGAATTTGCAGAGTTTAAACTCAAATTATCAGATTTTGGGAAGTTTTATACATCAAAGAACGTGAACAATTTTGTATTGATTTAAATATCTTCAAAGCTTTCTCACATTTCACGTCAATTGCATATTAAAAAATTCCTTTGGGAGATATTTAGAAGTTTTTAAGGTATTTTTCACAAGGAAAATGTAAACGATTTTAAAATATTTGTGTAAAGACTCGAAGGTAAATATCCCGTTAATTTGTCACGATGATGGTAAAAATTATATTATAAAGATATTTCATAAAAGCATATGTATTGGGCGTTTGCCAGTGTTTAATGAAGCTGGACATAATAATTTAAGCTAATAGTTAAGAGGATTGAACAAATTCTTGGCTAATAATGAGTTTCGTATTTGATCAAGAGTATTATTATTATTATTATTATTAAGCACGACGCTTTTAAATAATGTTGGTGTAGTAGTAAGAAGAAGACTTAAAAAAGACAAACCTTTATTTTATTTTAATTTTTTTCGCAATAATAATGTCTTAAGCCGAAATTAAGTTGCTGAGTATTTTATGGTGTTACTTTTAAACAGATAAAAATTCCGGTTTTAGTATTATTAAAGATGAACAAAAGGTGTGGTGTAATCTAGTAGGACCCAGTAAAAACCATATGGGTTTGAAATTATTGTTTTAGTATATTGCGCTGCGGTTTGGTTTCTGCCTTTACAAGCTTTTTTATCAACCGAAGTCAACTCTTATAAATCCATGGGGTTTTTAATTTTTATAAGTTTTTAGTAATGTTTTATATGGTAAGAAATTTTACAAGGTGTATGTAATATAAGTAATGTATGATAAGCATTTATCTTTCATTCAAGGTTATAAAAGTCTAAATTGTTTTTATTTAGGTATTTAAAATGGTTCATAAAATTTAGGATATCAAAGTGTCAAATATATCTTTTATCTTTTGCATGAGTTAATTTTCTAAGATTTTAGGGTCAATCAATCAATCTGTTATTTTGCTAGATGCTTTTTTATGGATTCGAGTTGGGTATTTGTATTCAAGTACTTGGCAAGTCAAATAAAACTTGGAGATTGTTTTAAAAGTAAGGATGAAATTGAATAAATAAAGGCTTTGTTTTTTTATTTGCGACACCTTTCAACTTGTTATGAAAGAGCAAGGACAGAGATTATTAATGGGTTTTTCTTTTAAATTTGATGCATTCTTTAAAAGTGGCTTTAAAAGGTGGATTAGAGAATATGATCTATCTTTAAGAGATTGTGTTTTTGTTTAAATAACAGGATGATTGCAAGGGATACTTAACGAACTATTGCTTGCAAAATGCAACAAATTCAATAATTATCTGTCACTTGGTGCATTTCTTAAATATGATACTTTTATACCAAATGACACCTCATTATTCGTAAAACCAGTTTCAAGGTTTTTGTCATCTTTCGGGAATATTATAAGTGTAAACATTTTGAAACACTATAATTTTAAATGATTATTAGATGGGAAATGGATAAGTAAATGTATATAATTTTGTATACAATTCTGTTAAAAAAGTAAAGTTAGTTGCCGTCCTCTTTGAAACCTGTGTGCATGAATAATAATTACCTATTTACCCTAAACTTTGAATAAAATTCCCATAAAGCATTATCGTATTTGTAAGGAAATACTTGTCGTAAATCAGACAAGTTTAATTATTCAAATTGGTCATTACGAACATACTTTATGAGTTTAGACGCACCTCCTTTAAGCATTACAAAGTGATGGGAATGAGGCTTATGAATTTTTAAAGCGTTTTGTATACAAAATGTACACACATTTTCTTTTGGTTCAATGGCCAATTTATAAACATTCTGGTATATAGGGCTAAAAAGTGTGTGTTTCCTGTTGAAAACAGTCCAATTCCATTGTTTCAGTAATTTGATATGGAATAGCTTTATTTAATTGTAACCTTTAATGACAGATAGTTTAAACAAACTCCTTTTTTGGTTCATCTTGATTGAGTCGGCTAGAGGGAATTTCATTTTAGAAATGTCTTTAACATTGTTGAAAAGGATCATTTTGTTTGTAGCTTAATTCCTGTGAATATTATACTTCATCATTAGAAATGGTTGATAGGATGACTAATCAAGTACCATTTGAATTCATCATCAGGAATACTAGGTACTAGGCGATGATGATGATAAAAATATTCTTTTAAGTTATGATACTTCTTACTGGAAATTACTTCACTGACATAAATTACAGATTAACATTGGATTACTTACCCAGATGTAACTTTACTGTTCAAAAGTTCAAAATCAAAATCTAAACAGACTCACATAAGCCGGATCCTTAAAAATCGCTTATCAACAAACCCAAACCACAGGTTTACCATCGAAGCGCGACAGGAAACCTCAAAATCCGTTTCCAGAAATAAATCTCCAGAGGAGAACAAAATCTTATCCATGATTTCCATACATTTTCTAAATTTACGAATTGTAACAACCATGAAACTGATTAGCATTAAGGAAACATGGAATCAAATGACAAAGCTTAAGTGGGTATACATATAGGACAAGTTGTGACTTGTGGTGAGAGGATGTGAGCCTTATGCCAAGAAAATACTATTTTATTTTTAAGGGTAGTGAATGATGTAGGAATGAGTTTGAAAAAAAGAGACCTCACCTTAATCCGTGTAATGATTAGATTCGGTTTGGTTTGGGAAAGTATTTTTGAATAGTTTTTTCCTAACTATACTAAAGTTAAAAAATGTCAGTAGAGTAAAGCCTTTTTTCTTATCTTGTCTTATATATCTTCAAATGAAATACATGGTTTCTTTTGTATCTTATACATTATTGTGCTCATAATCCCAGTGCACTTTCCATTTCAAAAGGAATATTATAGATAAACGAAACTATGGGATTCTTTGTTGTGGAAAAGGATTTCGATTGGATAAAAAGGTAATGACAAGAAGACAATCCCAGGTTGAAAAATGTCTTGTCACCTTTTACTTTTTTATTATCATTAACTATACCTTAGAGGTAAATTCAGTCACACCTTATAATATTAATATTATTATATGTAAAAAGGTTATTTTTATTCTATTATATTTTTTATCTTTTATAATAATAAAAATTATCATTTTTTTATGTTTTTTTTAAAAAGTGTATGTTGTTAACCGCTGTAGGGTTTGAGAGTTATAGGTGAGATTATTATATAATTTAGTTAGATAATATGGGTGAGTCTTGAAACAACCTTGAACAATTGTATGGGTTCAATAAGAACAAGGGGATTGGTTAAAATAGCAGAAGATATGTAATTTGCGGTTTGTAATTTTTATGTATTAAAAATATTACCTGTGGGATTATAAGAATTTGCTTCCTTTGAAGCAAAATCTGTTTCAATGTTGGGTTAAAAAATTATTATTTTTAGTTTGGGGTTTTTTGAAAGTTTTTTTGAGTTTCGTTTTGTTTCGTTTCGAAAGTTTAGTCTATGGGAATTCTTTGAAAAAACTTTGTAATTGAAAAAGATATTAGGATTTCAGATCTCAATATTATCTCTGATTAGATTAGATTATAATATGCAAAATCATATAAAGTACGAACTACTTAGTATACCAAACCCAATATATCTATCTAATTTGAATTGCAAATTAGAAAAACAAAAGGCCGATGCAAAACTTATACCAAAGGTTTTTTAAAAATTGCAATTTGCGATGAAAGATACGCCTTTAGGTGGACCTGCAATGAAGACAATGAGTATACTCACTGAAACAAAATTACCTACGAAAATGTTTTGATTCTCAATCAATTAGTTGATACCTGTGTGCTATTATATATTTTGTGAATGGTGAAACTACATTGATTATATATATAAAGAATTCAGTAGAGTTTCCTACCTTTCAATCTCCATATATTATTTTCCATAGGGTGTTATGATTGAATCTTGTTGTCAGGTTCATTTTAAAGTTTTAAACAGATTTAAGAATTTTACTTAAAAAATCTAGATAATGGGTTTCTTCAAAGAGATAAAAGCTCTCTTACTCGTCAAGTTTAGCTTACAACTTAATTAAAATGGTTTTTTACGATCATCATAAATCCTCTGGTTTGGTTTAGATAAATATTATTGATTATGGTCTTGAGAGAAAAGTAAGGTCGGACGTAGATTATATTATACTTTTACCAATAGGTATTACTATTGTGCTGAATATTGGATTATGTTAGCGGCAGATAGGACAGAGATACCAATATATAATATTATGCGATATGATATGATAAACTAGAAGCCCACCAAAGTAGAACACCTGAAAGAAATGAGTTTCCATTCTCATTCGATTGGAATTTAAACAAAAGCTAACTCCTTTAATCAATGAGTTAAATATTCAAAAGCCATAAAAGTAATTTTTATTGCGAATAAAGGATAATTCTTTGTATATCTTGGCCGTATTCCGTCTAAAGCTATTAATTTTGTATCTTTAATTTTAATGAAGTTGTTGCCTTTTACAGCTAGATTTACATAAAATATTTTAAGCCTTCATAGTTCTCACATCTCATAGTTTTTCGTTGATTGAGAGGTTTGAGTCTGTAATAGTTGTTTTGTAAAGTTGGACTCTTTTGTCCAAACTATTTAGATTAGGTAGTAATCATTTATCTTTTTACTGAAGTATCAATAACAGTCTCTCCAGTTTGAGTCAATTTTACTTTGTATTTCTTTCAAGTAACTCAAAACAATAAAAATCATTGCATTTTAAAATTTTAAACACACATACATACACACTTAAAATCTTAATTTTCTACAAAGATATTTCAATTTACATTCCACTCCTTGCAGAATGCTGGTTCTCTAGAAGTGCAAAAACGAAAAAGTAGCCAAGAAAGTATTTAGCTTATCTAAAGTGGAATAATAATAATGATTCGATGATGTAAGTTGAAAGAAGCCTCCGAGGGAGTTAAAAACTCCATAAATGTAAAAGTGAAACTGTTAATTGTTATAGGCCAGGTTTCCACCTCCATCTCATGCTTTTCATACCATAGGTACTTATTACTAACACAATGAATGGATCGGATTGTATAATTAATTTATTATTTTGTGCTGTTACTAATAAAGTGAAAAGTATTTCATGTCCCTTTCGGCTCTTTCGTTCGATACTTTTAAAAAATGTATTAAATTCGGATCATATTCATTTACATTGTGTTCTCGTTTCTCTTAAAGAATGTTGATCATTCTGGCCAATCTGGGTTCTTTTTTAGCTATAGATGCGAATTTTTTCAAACGAATTCTTTGTTCTTAATACAAGATTATGTTCGTATGAAACGCACACAGGTATTCATTTTTAAAAAGAGGTCTTTGTCCTATTCAGGAATTTTATGATGTGCAATACTCATATAATTTAAATAGGATTGTTGTGTGTGCTATTATAGTTGAGTTAGAGATAAAAATTGTTACTAATATCAAATATAAGATATTTATGACAATATAATATTAGCATTGTACACAAAGACTTATGACATGACAGCCTTTGGTATCATCTCTTAAAAGAATATAATGAAGTGGAGTATATTATAAATGAAATGAAGTAATAAATACTAACAGGATTAAGCCATTGAAATTTAAATTATATTTTTCAAAAGTCCAAAACAGCTTTATCATAAATTTACTCCCTATTATATTCAGTGTGGTTTATGACTTGAGCTTTATTTCGATCCCAGAATGGAGTTTGGGAAATTTATTGTGACAGCTATTGCATCTTGTGTGAAACCATAACGTATCATGATGATGTTTTAACTAATTCAGAAATACGGGTAGGTTGTATTACATTTCTTATTTTTATCTATTCTTGATCTTTGGTTAAAAAGATATAATGTTCATAAAGTTAGGGGTAGATTTTTAGATGTTGGTTTACGAAGGAAACATATTTTGTTTTAAAGAAAAAGAACGCTTTGTGTGTTGTAACGCTTAAGAATAAACCCGTAACAACATTCCCCTTATTTATAAATCTTGCACAGAGTTTACAATTTCTCAATGAATCATCCAAATTTTCCAGTAACAATAGTCAAGTTAATGAGAAATGCTCATAGATCTTGAAATGCTATTAAAATCATTTACAAGTTACATGTACAAAATCTCATAATAGTAATGACTGTCCTTCTTTGTATGATGTTAATGTGATTGAAAATAATGAAATCTGTCTGACTTTGTAATTTCTCGTTGTTATTGTTATCCCTACTACTACTGTGGTGGTGGTGGTGGTGGTGGTAGCTACCGAATAGGAATAATATGATTTTGTAAAGTTTTTAAACTACATAACACTAACTAACTACTACTTATTATTATTAAAGTCAGTATACACAAAGTACCAACATCTTTATTTGGAAATAAGTCGTTATCATTAACACTGTTAGTTGCATACTACACACAACCCCCACCACCACCATACACATCTACACAAGTACCAGTAGTACTTTTGAACATTGTTTTTTAAAAAGAGTAAGCCCATTAACACTTTAGTTTATTATCCGTGGCTCATTAAGCTGAATTGTCATGCGATTTTGCTATCACATTTACATCACACACACAGAATCTGAAAGAATTTAAGGTGCAGTATGTATAATATAGACAAGCTACCCTCCTTGATGATGATGGGGTTGATGTAGATTGGATTTTGTTTAAAAATAAAAAAAATCATACACTTCACTCCACTGCAGTTTTATATAATTGGCTTGACTAATCACGAAGAAGTAGGTTTGGTGTATTAAAAATGAAATTTAAAAAATCCTAATGCTTAAATCGGTTAGAGTTTTTCTTCACCTTTGACTTCTAAAAGTCAGTTGGGGTCTTGTCGCTACACACAGACGTATAAAATAACTACATACTGTCTTTTTTGAGTGTTCAGCCTCATTAATATGATCGGCAGGATATTTGTCTTAATTGATTTACAACACTTGCAAAAAACCAGGATAATATAAAAACAAATTGGTTTATTACCATGAAGCTATGAATCATGTGTATACTTAACTATTGCGAATTTTATTCTCTAAATGCCAATTTGAGTTACCTTTTGTGGATTTAGAGAGTTAGGTAGTAATAATAATAATGATTAAGTGAAGAATATTTATTCTAGCCTCTGGAAATCATACTGCAAATAATAATTTTCATGATTTTCTCCTCAAATTTATTTTTTCCAGGTTGTAGTCGAGCTTGTCTATCAAGTTTGATTTAGATTACGAACTTCATTTCGTAAAAAAACCAGCATGGATATTGTGAGCATAAGGTATGTGCTATTAGAACAAAGGTAATAAAAGATAAAAAAGCAGTTCCTAGTCATTAGTTGAGATTAGCAATGTATTAAACAAAACCAGAACAAGACAGTAATTAATTCATGAGTGTGATAAATGCCTTTCAGTTCTCAACCTTTGACCTAGTTGATGGTGTCAAAAACCTCAAAAAAGTTTTGATAAGTTACCACCTTTTTATTACCCTTAATTATACATCTTGCTCAGAATATAAAATGTAATTAATGCTCTTTTTCCCATTGTTGTTTTAGATGTTGGGCTAAATATTTAAAATAACAATTTCAGTTGCTTACAGGCAAAACAATGTGTATAGAAGAAGAGATAGGTACAATATTGCATAATCCATAATGTAAATGCATAAAGATTCAAATAAATTTTGAAAACATTTCCCAACCAAATTCCAAACTCAAGAGTGGATTATTATTGCATGTAATGTAACATAGAATTATTTTTTATTAATAAAAAAACAATAATTTCTGTAGTTTTAAATCTCATTAAGTTTTCTTAAGCAAAAGAAAGGAACGTCGAGGTCGGTAATGAAATTTTAGCTTTAAGGCTTTAGAGAATTTTGATGCAATTTAGCTTGATGAGTGAGTTTTTATCTTAAAAGATTTTTTTTTCTTTTCAATGAATGTGCTAATGTGTTTATTGTAGGTTATAATATTATATTTTAGATAGATTGAGAGACATTACTAATGAATATGATTAACATTAAGAGTTTGATTAGCACTTTTGATATAACCTTGAATCATCCTATTGAGAAATGTCTTCACCATCTTTCAAAACACAATTTAGATTGTGATTCAATTGAATTCTGGTGATCAATCTTCTTCACACGTTTTACTTAAGATAAAGAAAACATATTTATTGTTTACTTGATTCAGAGCCAAACTTAAAGAGATTGTGTGTAGTAGAAGTTGGAGTTGTTGAAACTTCTTGGATTTTGATGAATCCTTCTTAAAGACTACTTGCTACTTCCATACAATACTTTTGATTGAAGTCAACGGAAATGTTTTATCAAGTTGTGAGAGTAAGTAGTAGGGAAACAAAGAAAAACAGGTTGGAACTATATGTTGGACAATAGATAGACGTAGATTTTCTCGCACTTATCGATAAACTCTGATACGAAATAAAAATCTGCATATAATTAACTAAAAAGTAACACAAACAACCCACGATCGAATTAAATTACGGAGTGTATAAAGTTTTTTTCTAAGAATGCATTTTAATAAACATGCTTTGTTCTGAATTTCTCATCTTTAGTGAAATAGTATCGATAATATTTGTATCTTCTCTCTTTAATTACGGTTAAAAGAGAGACAATACTGCTGAAAGAAAATTATACCGTGCAATTGCATGCAACTATTCTATAAGATTTATAATTTCGATTATACAGGATTTACAAGTTGAAAATCCTTTGTATTATTATTATCATATTATTTGTATGGAGACAGAATTTTATGATAAATGATTCAAGATTTTTGAGGCGAGTAACCTCAAATAAATGAAGTTACGGATGAGAATGTTTTTAAAAAAAACTTTTACCCTGAAACCATCATCATCGGATGAAATGGGTCTTTTCTAAAAATTGCAATGATTTTTTGAAAAAGCAAGTAATTTATTGTAAATACTATGCGTTTTCTATGTAGTTGCTAATGTTAAATGCTAAAGAATTTGAATTGTTAAAATAAAATGAATGGGTTGTTGACCATCATTACACTTACTTGTAGGATATAAAAAAAATATTTTGGAGCCGGTCGTAGCCGGTTGATCTGCAATTCCAAATTAAGCAAGTTTAAAAGTGAATTTATTCTTATTTTTTTTTAACTTTTTTTTGTTGCTAATTGCAAGCAATTTGCAGGTTTTTGTAGTTTTGAAATACAACCGAGTTCTCAGTCCGCGTAGTTTTATGTATGAAGTATAATCAACTGAAAGAGCATTTTCTTAAAGAAGAGACATGTTAAAGATTTTTCTTTAATTACATATCCGGGAAGCTTGTTTCATCTTCTTTAATGAAAGTAAAAGATGCGTGATTTTTCGGCGATTTCCTGATTTTAGCAATTTCATTTTATTTAATATATTTTGTAAAGTCTATAAAGGTTTAAAAGATAATGTTGATATAATTCAAGGCCAGGCAAAGAAAAATTTCGCCTAAAAATTTTGTCCCTTTTTTAGTTAAAAAACTAAAAATTAAATATCACATTTAGTAAATGGATTAAAAAAGTAGGAATTCAAGTCGTTAGATTGCACTGTAGGTTTCACAACTTTAGTTAAAGTTAAACCATTACAAGATTTTAATCTTGAGTGAAAATCAGCGAAGCGTGAGCTTGCCTGGAGCGTTAAGAAATAAATGTGGTTTCATGAGATTCACGCTAATCCTTCGCTTTTTAACACTTTTAAGCTATACAGCTTCTTATATCTCTTCCCATTCAGATTTCATCCAAATAAACTTCCCAACTTGCCAAGCTCATGATCTTTAGTGTTAATGCAATTAAATTTGTTTCATGAATCAAAGTTTCAAAATGTCCAAACTCATTTAAATTGACATTGGACTCCACACACACACACACAACTTCCTCATCCTTAAACAAAATTTAATTTTAAAATTCCAATAAAACTATTTCCTTTTTTTAAGAATGTGCAAACAAACATAAAAATTAACATCAAAGTACTAACAAAGTGCTAAGTAACTCTAATTGTGTATCTCAATTCAAGGAGTCGTGAGAACAAAAAAATATACTGAAAGACTGCACCAGGTGGTCAATTTGCATAGAGGCATTATATATTTTTATTACATTCTCCATTTACCTTCAACTTCAATCTGAAGCGAGTTATTTTATATTAATTTTTTGTTGTGTTTGGTGAACAGGAGAGAAAGAAGAGTGAAAATTATCTGTGTAAACTTTTTGAAAGGATTCTTTAGAAAATACATTAATATTTATTTTATGTTAAATAAATGTAATAAATATCCTATATGGCTCATGTGTCAGTAGTAGTAGTATGTGTATATTTCGGTGTATAGTGTTAGTGTGTATCATGTTCGTTATGGCTGTCGACTTCAAATTAAAATTTGAGTCACTCAATCCTTTTAATTTTTGTAAGAGGTTTTTTTCCTGGAATTTATAAATTTTTTCAAGGCAAAAATTTGATAAAGAGAAAAAGGCTTCTGTTAAAGATAAATTATTATGGCGGATTTTTTTATATCATTTATGCCATA
>JAQGAA010003618.1:0-10616 GCA_034696425.1 Isotoma viridis
AACAGAAAGCGAGGTTATCCTGATGACGTTTCTACATACGGGTATATCTCAGGTTTATTTACAGCCATGGTTTCAATGGGTTATTGTATCGGTCCAAGTGTTGGAGGAATTCTTGAAGACAATGTTGGCTTCCGGTGGGGAACTTTGTTTGTTTTAGGAGGTCAATTTATCCTTGTAAGATTTATTAATGTATTAAAGTATTTGTAATTTTTCATGAAGTAATTTTAATAATTTTGTTTTTGGAAATCTTTCAGATCGGGTTCCTTCTAGTCTATTTTTGTAAGACTGGTCTGAAGAGAAAAAATGCTTCAGAATGTGATGAAGAGTCTGTGGCAAATCCGATCCAAGCTTAATTTTACAAATATTACACACGGGTATGGAAAGAAATTTGTAATAAGTTTATCTAAGTTATTTGAAAATCTGTGATTTTTAGCAAATTTGTGATTCACGTGGAAAAACTATCTAATAAAGGTTTTTATCTAAAATTGTAAATAAAAGCATTTGAATATTCATTCTTAATCACTAACCCAAAAAAAAGATATCTACCTTGCATTGAAATAAATTTATTATTACAGAATTGTTAAATACGGTTTTTTGATGAAATAAAATGAAAATGTTCGAATTATCAATCCGGGTAAAGTTGATTTTATACATTCGTTAATTTTTATCTTAGTTTTGTAATCAGCATCATAAAAGGTATTTGGAGATTGAGCATAATATGAAATATCTTTTCCATTCATATACTGACACCATTGGTGTTTCAAAAGGATTAGTTTTTAGTTTTGTGAGCATTTGAAAAAAAACGCATTTATACAAACCTTTTGTGCACTATCTTTTTTATAAGAAAAATCTTATTTTAATGTCTTAGAATCAATGTTTAAATCAAAAGTTAAGTGAGTCAAAGTTTCAAGTAGTAAATCCCTATATATACAGGTTTAACGAGAATCTGGGATTTAAAACAAACAAATTGTGATTTATGAATAAAGTTTTAAACTTTTTGAAAAATCTTCAAACTATTTGAATACATTTTTAAATAATTCAAATAAGCCAAGTTTCAAGTATAAAATCACAATACACACAGATTCAACCATAGAAATACCATTAATACTAGTACGGATTCAACCAAGAACTCTGGGATTTGTAATAAAATTGTGATTCATATATTGTATTAAACAACTACTAAAGCTTTTCTCTATAATAGAACATAAGCCCAATTCAATATAGATTAAAAGCGATGCATGAATACATTCGCATATACAAATCAATAGCAAGTTTGAGTCTAAACCTATTCCGTTAACTGATCGTTTTTACAAAATTTCAGAATTGTTCAATACGACTTTTTCTTGACATAAATTGAAATGTGCCAATCATCAAGACTTGACTCGAGATTCACATCTACCTAGTTTTACATTCGGGAGTTGTCAACCTTATGCTGTAATTACTTTTAAAATTTAGTATCAGGAACGATATTTTTGCGATTCAGCATAAAATTACATATTTTTATTTTACTTTATATCTTTTATTTATCGTGTAACTACAGGTTTAAAATGTATAATATTTAAATATTAAATAAACTTAAGTGAAATAGTCGTAATAATGTTAATTTTTGTGAAAAAGTACATATATTTTGGTAAGACTGATCTAAAAAGAAATAAATATTTTAGAATCTGATCAAGTGTCAAAATTCCAATAACTTCATTTTAATGTGTAATATAGTAATACAAATTTAACAAAAGCACAGTATTATTATTAATATTATTTGTCAAATGATCACGATTTCCAATATTTTTTATAATGAAAAATAAAAGTATAGCAAAGATCCTGAATTCTCACAATACAATGTCACAAATAATGATTTGATTAAATTAACTCTTCAGAAAATATCTAGTTTGCATTCTGAGATAATTTAAGATTGTTTTAAACTTTTTTTTCAATTTTTTATGTCAAAGGAAATCCCATTGTAGGTTATACTTACAGAAATAAGATTCTAGGCGCATTTTATCAAAAAACTGTTATTAATGATGATGATCATACTGATGATGATTGAACTAATCGAACGTAGTTTGAAACAAAAAATCAATTTCCTGTTTCTCTATAAAATGTTTACATAAAAAAGCTACAATCTTATTATTGAGAACAATAACAATCTCAAAGGTCTAGAGGTTAACTCCATATTTTATCCACACAGTATTTAATAAATTAACATTTGATACACATAATATACGAATTTCTTGAAGCCATTCATCAATCATCATATTTCCAATTCTGCTAAAAAGATTAAAAGCCCTTCAAGCCAATATCACGTACTTTTTTGGCAAATTCATGAAAAACGTGTGTTTTTTCAACAGTTTTATATTACATCTTATCGTTTGTCCTACTTTCTCAACTATTCTTAATGCTCTATAAGGATCTCTTCCTTCCGCTGAGTAAGTATATACCATAAAGAATAAATATGCTTACTTATCTAATAAACCTAATTGTTTTATATAACACACATATCTTGTTAACTCGTCTAACTACATTTAACCAACTGTACCAACCAGTATGCTTTTACAATAGTTTTTTTTTAAAGCTTGCTCTTTTTATTAAGCAAATCCTAAGGGGAATTTCATTAGCATTCTGTACTTGCATGAAATTCTTGAGGTTAGACTGCAGTATTTTTCATTAGGATTCAATTTTTTGACACAAGACAAACCAACACAACTCGCTATTCATTATATTGCAAGATAATTGTGTTGTTTACAACTAAATTCTTTTAAAAAATGAACAAATTGGTTACTATACTTAAGATTATAATGCTATATTATAACGTAATAGAATTCTTTAGATTAGTTAAATTCACATAAAAATATATACTAACCTGTAAAAATGCAAAATTAATGTAAAACTAAAAGTAAATGACTTTTTTAGACTTCCGTTCCCAATAAAGAAATACTTTGGTTAGGGTTGGCCAGTTAGGCTCAAGCTTTCCAACTGTGTATAGACTTAAAAAAGTATTTATTTTATCCAAAAGTATTATTTTAGTATTAAACTTTTATTTTAAAATGCATTTATTCTTAAGGTCACCTCAGGTAATTAAAAACCATAATTGAAAATACTTATATTACCTTTTGGCGTCAAAAGCATTTACAAACTTACTTAATATTATTTTGATTTCAATTTTAGATTAAATCCTCATCATTGTCAAGTTATATTTGCGTATTAATATTGATTTTCAATATGTTTGACTCAAGGTATGGAGAAAAATTAAAATATTTTAATACTTTTATCACAAAAACCCTAAAAAATTACAATTTTAAATCATAAATTATTTTTATCCCACAAAGTCAAGCATTCTGTGATTTCGGCATCGGTGGAAATGTCGGATGCTTCAACCTCGGAATTCTAAACGTAGGGTTTTTCAACGCTGGAATATTTAACAAAGGAATAGGTCAAACAGGAGTAGCTCAAGATGGAATACTTAATGCTGGAATATTTCAAGTTGGTGTAGGAAATATTGGATTCTTAAATGCTGGAGCTTTTAACGGTGGAGCACTTCAGGCTGGACATCAGCAACATGGAATTGTTAATGCTGGAGTTACTCCTAAAATCGGAGTTTTAAATATCATTGCAATTCCACCCACACCTGTTTAGTATTTTTGAATTAATTTGTAAGTTGTTTTTACTACTACCAAATAAATATTACCAATTTTTTACCATTTTAAGTCTTAATCGAATGAGAAACACACGCACCCAAGCCATACACACCGTACAACCCAGCCTCGTGTGTGTGTGTAAAAGTAGATCACAACTGAATTTATTTATGAAGCCATAATAGTCTATTAATTAATTGCAAAATGAACCCATCGACTCAAATGGTCCATTCCGATTGGTGTTTTATGAGACAAGGAAATTCATGGGGTAAAAAGTCAGAATTTGCAAAGCCTTTTCCTTACTACCTATTATATCCCTGTATGGATGATGGGTACTTAGGTAGTTTTATTTTCCTTTTGTAATAGTTCGGTAGGTAGAGAGAGAGAGAGAGTCTCTCCAGGAAATATAATGTTGAATGAGAATGTTATGTTTTTGAAGTGTGCATCGGGTTGTGTGGGCCTTATCCCAATCCACAATGTGAAATCCAACTGCTTCCCGATATTTTACTAGAAGAAGAAGGAGATTTAGAAATTTATATCGGATTCGGGTAGGCAAATGCTAAATGGAGTGGAAAAATTGAGACTTTGGGACTGACACTAAATGCTCATTGATCAAAGATATAAACCATCAACATCTCTTTTTCTCTACTCTTTACTTTTACAGAGAGAAAAAATGCTATTGCTAGGCTTTTTTTTCTTAACTGCATTATCAGCAGGGTTGCTTTATTTCATTTGGGAGAATGAGAATTAATAGGATGTTTTCGGTGGGGGTAGGAGGAAGGAAGTTGTAAGGTCAACATGGATTGCTAAAGAGTTTGATAAAATTTATTAAACCTTTTTAGAATACTTTGATTCTTGCAATTTTTAGAAAATAGACATTATAGTTTTTCTTTTGAAATTATTTTTAAAAAGGGAATAATTAATATAAGTTTGATAATTAACTGTAATTATCTTACACTATGGCTATCCCCTTATCTCTGCTTTAAGTAGTAAAATTTGAACCTACTGTAAAATTAAGGATGGAGTTTCTTTTTATCTATTCAGAATTTTCAAACAATTTTGAAGAAAACGGCCGATTCGGAAGCTTCACTCTCTTCCATTCGATTTCACAATATTAGTTTAAATATTATTATCTAATATAGAGACACTTTTGATTAAATTAAGAATCATTTAATTGAGCTATTTACATAATTATCAGAATTTATAGACATATTTTAATTATTTGTTCATTTTTTACCAGCTAAGTCTCTCACAGCCCAAAAAACTCGAAAAGCAATATTCTTAAAAGCATTGCCCTACTTGAGAAAGAGCAGGTTTAGTAATTTCATTTTTTTAATAAAAATTTAAACAATTTATGCTTTTACTTGAATACAAGTGTAATTTATTCATAACGATTAGAGCATGACTTTTCAACAATCGTCGGATATGTCAAGAGTCCTAGAGAGCTTTTAAAGGTTCATGGTTAAACTCCTTTAGTTATATCACCTAGCAAAGTACACAAAAGCTCACTCAATAAAAACTGTTGTGCCAAGATATCACAGAAACAATAAGGTTTTATCAAGGTGTCACTCCGCATTTGGAAATTATCCGAAACCACAGCGAATCCCAACTAATTATACCAAAGCTTAATTCTTGAATAATTGATATAGTTATTCTTTTGCTTTAATTAAAATTACTTTACAATCTAATCAGTTTGTAACAATGTATCTCTTTAACACACTCCACATCATCATCGTATTTATAATTGTTAAAGGCAATCTCCAACATACAAATGAAAATCAAAACCAAGACTTTCATCACGACAATGACAAATATTCTATAACTGATTTGGGTCACTACTTTGAAGAAGAAACCGTTCCAAGAACCATAACCCCTATAGATATTAGATTTGGTCAGTTTGACTCTAATTATGAAACTGAAGTGATTATCAACAAAGACGATGCGAAACGGCCCAATTCTAACCCAAAAATATTCACTGACTTTATCAACCAATACCACGATTCATATGTCTATCTGGTGAATTTCTGTGACAAAAAGCTCAACAACTGTACAACACGATTTCAACAATCAGTTTTCCTTGACAGTGGTTCCGTTCGCGTACCAGTTGTCCTTCAAAACAGCACTGTGGACGACAGGATAAATATGTTTAAACAGCATTCATCATCTGCCTTTAAAAAACATATTTTCAATCAGATTTGTATCCTTTTGCTACCATCTCTAATTGATTCTCGTCTTCGTGGTAGGATTTTGTCAACATCGGCCAAAATAAGATCATATTTTGATGACTATCTTGATAATGTATACAACAACAATGGCAAGAAAGGAAAAGACAACAAAGGAAGATCATTCCGAGAGATTTTTTATTTTTTCGTTAACGTAACAAGAATTGAAAAGTATTTTACCAATAATAAGGACAGCTTAGTTAAAATGAATAATCCTGGTGAATATGACAAAATCCCTAAAGAAGTTTACATAGGAATTCTAAATGGGACAGATACAACTCTCCAGGAAATATATTATTTGTGTAAGCATTGCAAATACGAACAGCTTACTTTGTACCAATTAGCCCAATGGAACCCTACAGGGCTTAAAAAAGGTGCGTTACAAGTTAATCAAAACGGTTTGAATTATATTTGGGTTCCCAAGGACCGTGAAGATCCAATTGATCACGATGCTATAAAACCACCTTATCTTTCTTCACTGCATCTTCGGGATGTTATCAATAGTACAGCAGGGTTGGATCGTTTCATTCTACACATACTGTTTTCTACTAGCCCAAAAATTAGATGGTTAAATTCCTCCATAATGTTTGGGAAGGACACAGATAAAGATAAGCGATACCCCTCTGTTGTTACACAGATATCCTCATACCCTCCAGACTCATATAGTCACTATGTTGTTTTTGATATCGGGACACATAACTTCATAACTTGTAACGGAGTATCAAAAGAAGGGTTAAATTTTGAAGCTTATTTATTACCCTTTGGCTTATCGACTTGGATAACTATTCTTATCATAATATTAGTTGCACCTTGCATTTCCGCCTTTGCACTTTGGGTAATTCACAAAATACCGTTTGGAAAGCCTTATCTAACTATCGCTGAAGCAATGATCTTTAGCCTTGTAATACAATACCCTACAGGGAATGGAAGTAATATTAAGTGCAAGCATTTCAAATTTATGTACAGAAGCAGTTGGGGTGCATGGCTTTTGATTTGCATTGTCCTTGTTAATCTGTATATTAGCCTTGTGATTACAAACATTACTGCCCCACTACCAATGATTCATCCTTGGAAGAAAGTGAATCAAATTCGGAACAGCACAATTCTAGTGTCATTAAGGGAAGACAAAGCAATTAAAGAAATGTATCTCCAACTAACTAACCACAATCCTAGGTATAGAAAACATTCTGGAGCATTTTCAACTCTAGGAGTAGAATTGTACACGATTCGGGAGGAATGCTCGTTTATGAAACGTGATAATATGAATTCATCAAGGTTTTGCAGAAACACGGAAATGCTTCTGGATCAATTCGAAGCTGCAATTGATGATTTGAAAAATATTGATAAGCGCTTATCCAAGTCATCGTGTGGGGATATGATATTTTATCTCACTAAAAACGAGGAAATTGATCACAAGTTAATGCATTTACATAAATTAAATAGCAAAGTGCCTTATTACAAAGGGCAGGATAAGTTTCATTCACATTTTGTAGGGTGGAAAATAACAAGACATGGATCAGCTTTGCCTAAAACTCTTGATCGAATTGCAACATCAGGGATTTACAAGTTTTTTAAGGAATTGATTTCTTTCAGGGAAAAATTGGAAATTGAAAAATTTAAGTTGAAGTTAGTGTCTAGGTTAGCACCTCAGAGTTTGAAATCTAATGGGATCGTTGTATTTTATATTCATTTAATGTTGATCCTATTGTCAATTGTTTGCTTTGGGATTGAATATTGTTTTCAACGAAAAAATTTTGTTGCTTCTTATACAAATTAGATTGAATTTCAAATGTCGAATTCACAAAGTTCATACCTTTGACTTAAGTGTGTCATTGATTGATTGATTTCCTTTATTAAAATGTCTTGCCAATATCAATTTTTGCATTCGCATACAAACATTTGGTTTTCAAATGGTGACATTATATAAATATAATATAAAATAACTCTTAACTACATAAAACTTGTCATGTTTTTCAGCATCTTGAGTTATCAAAAGTTATCAAGTTATGTCTTGAGTAGTATATATCTAGCTACATTGCAAAAATGCCAGGATCATAACTTCATAGTGCTAAATGCTTCAAACAAAAGCCTTCAAATTCAACTTAACAATTTCAATATTATTGTAGTGAGTAATTACTAATCTTAAGATATTTTCAAATAAAATTTTACGATTACTCATCTTGAACAAAAATGTACGCCCTTTCCAATTTATTTAAAACAATTTTAACAACATTGTAAAATTAGGGTTGGGTTCTGTCTGGGTTTCTAGAGCTCTTCATAAAACTCAAGATATCAATTCACTCAACCTAGCACAAAACGCATAAACATACGAATAACTTTCACACTAATAAAAATTCGTGTATATTTATTCTTGTACTCAGCTACGCTTGTAAAGGTTCCACAATGTCACTTTGCATTGGAAAATTACTCGAAAATAAAGCAATTTGTTTTTAATCCTAAAAAGTTTTGTGATATGTGCCTATGAACCTTAAAATATAATTTTCTGAAATAAATACAAAATAAATTATTCAACCAGTTTAACATAATGAAGCATTTTTGCATCCTTCACATCATTATCGTATTCGCAATTGTAAAAGTTGACCTCCAACACATAATTGACAATTCAAATCTCACAATTAACCATCATGATGACAATTACTCTAAAACTGATATGGGCCATTATTTTGAAGTAGAAACTATTCCAAGAACAGTAACTCCAAAAGAACTAATTAGCAATGAAGCATACATTATAAAAACTCATCCCACAGAAGTCTGCAAGAACAACGATAATTCAAACTGGTCCAACACAAAACCAAAAATATTCACTGACTTTATCAACCAATACCACGATTCATATGTCTATCTTGTGAATTTCTGTAACAAAAAGCTCAAAGACTGTTCAACACCATTCCAACAATCCGAATTCCTTAACAATGCATCTGTTCGAGTACCAATAGTCCTACAAAACAATACAATGGACGATACGATAAATATGTTTAAACAGCATTCATCATCTTCCTTTAAAAAACACATTTTCAAGCAGATTTGCATCCTTCTGCTACCACCAACAATTGATTTTGAGCTATACAACAATACTCGTGCTCAATTAACTAGCACAGGTAAAATTATACAGTCATTCTTCAATGACAATGATGATTACAATGTTTTAAAGCACGACAACAAAGGCAGATCATTCCGAGAGATTTTCTATTTTTTCGTTGACGCTGTTCAAGTTGAAAAGCATTTTACCAACAATAAAGACAGCTTAGCTAATATGCATAATCCAGTTGAATACGACAAAATCCCTAATGAAGTTTACATAGGGATTCTAAACGGAACAGATGCAAGTCTCCAGGAAATATATTACTTGTGTAAGCATTGCAAATACGAGCAAATAACATTACATGAATTAACAACCTGGAACCCAATAGGGCTGCAAGAAAGTGCGTTACAAGTTAATCAAAACGGTTTAAATTATATATGGTTTACTAAGAGACATGACGTTGGGACTGGTTTTGAAGAGCAACCTTATCTAAAACCACTGCATCTTCGAGATGCTATCCTAAACAAAGGTGGTTTAGTTGGATTCATTCAAAAAATATTGTTTTCCATTAGTCCAAAAATCAGATGGTTAAATGCGTCGACAAATTTTGAAAAAGAAAATCGATATCCGGCTCTTGTTACAAGCATATCATCATACGAAGACCCATATAGTCACTACGTTCTTTTTGATATGGGGGCATACAATTTCATAACTTGTAACGGAGTGTCAAAAGAAAGCTTACAATTTGGAGCTTACTTCATACCCTTTGACCTTTCAACTTGGATCGCTATTCTGGTTACATTAATGGTCGCACCTTGCATTTCTGCCCTTGCACTTCTCATAATTCACAAAATACCGTTTAAAAAGCCTTATCTAATTATCATTGAAGCAATGCTCTTTAGCCTTGTAGTGCAATACCCTAGGGGGAATGGAAGTAATATTAAGTGCAAGTATTTCAAATTTATGTACAGAAGCAGTTGGGGTGCATGTCTTTTGATTTGCATTGTCCTTGTTAATCTATACGTTAGCCTTGTAATCACAAACATAACTGCCCCAATACCAATGACTTATCCTTGGAAGAAAGTGAACCAAATCCGAAACAGTACAGTTCTTGTCCCAATAAGAGAAGACGTAATACTTAAAGAATATTTTCAGATGACTTTTAATGAAACTGAAAACTCTAGAAAATATACTTCTGGATATACAGTTCTAGGACTAGAATTGTACACGAATTTACAAGCATGTTTGTTAAGAAAAGGAAATCAGGCATCCTTAAGGTTTTGTACAAATACAGAAATACTTGATGATCAAATAGAAGCTACAATGGATGATTTGAAATACATTGACAAGCGTCTTTCGAAGTCATTTTGTAATGCTAGAGTGTTCTATTTAACTAAAAGTGAGGAGATAGACCGTAAGTTAATGGATTTACATGAATTAAATAGCAAAGCCCCTTATTACAAAGGGGACGATCAGTTTCATCCGAATGTCCAAGGGTGGAAAATAACAAGACATGGATCAGCTTTGCCTAAAACTCTTGATCGAATTGGAACATCTGGAATTTATAAGTTTTTTAAGGAATTGACTTCTTTCAGGGAGAAGTTGAAAATTGAAAAATCTAAATTAAAATTGTTACCAAGATTGGAACCCCAGAGTTTGAAATCGAATGGGGTTGTTGTATTTTATATTCATTTCATTTTTATTCTATTGTCAATTGTT